>CM076681.1:109771428-110003928 GCA_038501925.1 Xenopus petersii | reverse complement strand
TTGCATATGCAAATTAGGGATGGGGAGGTAAATCTTGTGACTTTATGTCACGAATAAATGTAACTTTATGTTGCAAAAAATGCTGTTTAAGTCCCTAGAGTGCAACAGCATTTTTTGCAAAATTCTATATAACATTACTGTTAGCACCAGGGCATTAACCTTTTTTAGTGTGTGCAGCAGCCCTACGGACTTTAAAAAAAATGATCCACATTGTTCAGTTCTTTTTCCATTAAAAGACAATAGCGGGCCATTGTTATGCTTGCTCATCATGTGATCAGGAAAATGTAACCTTTTAAAATTGTTAAATATTAATCTAAATGCCTTACACTTCTGCCTGTTTCCAGCTTTCAAACGGGTAACGGACCATTCAAGGCAAAAAATCTATTGGTCTTCGAGGCTATATTGTGAATGTTTTGTTTTATTACAGCCCTCTCCTATTTATCTTCCAGCTTTCTATTCAAAACACTGCATGGTTGCTTTGGTAAATTGGACCCTGGCAACCAGTTAGCAGACAAAATTCATAACTAATTCATAAAGCAGATGAATAAAAAAAAACACAAAAATTAAGACTTTTTGCAAACAGTCTAGAAACATCATGGAAAAAGGTAACTAAAAATGTACTAACAGTTTAAATATAGATATGCGCTCTTCATAAACAAACCACTCTATATCCCAGCTGTCATGTGTCAGACATTTGAAAAGGAGGAGCTTATTTAAACAGCAGACATTTCCTCCTAAGCACCAGACAACTAGAAAGTTAAAGCTTTTGGTTTTATTTTATTCTCCGTTTAATTTAAATAAGCAATAGATACTTTTAAAATAAAGTACTTTGTTGCACAAAGTTTTGATATTGAACTCATGTTGAACAAGTTACAGACTGCCAATTTGAAGTGCCATCTGGATGGTTAATTACTACTATCCATTACATTTTGATTTTAAACTTTCTAGGTTAGTGGGCCTGAACAAAAAAACAATAAAAAGTTAGAATTGAATAACAGGGAAGCTGTCATTTCTTCAACCCTTACAACCAAAAAGCATTTTTAATTGCAGTATTAAAAGAGAATAGTAAGGCTAAGAAGTAAAGAAAACATACTGAAAAGGATACTTAATACCAAATGAAAAGTTGCTTTGAATTACTGCTCTGTTCAGACTCACAGAATAGAATTAAAAAAGGATACACTTCAAGTAAGCATGTACCGTATATACTCGAGTATAAGCCGAGGTACCTAATTTTACCTACGAAAACTTATTGACTCTAGTATAAGCCTAGACACAACTACAGCCCTGTCTCCCAGCAGCGCACATTCTGCCAAAGTGACCTCCCAGCGTTCAACCGGACTTCTTTGCAAAGTTGATGGTGACAGAGAATTGCCAAACGGATTACTGTGTGCATTGTCCCACTGTCCCACTACCATGTGCAGAGGGTGCTGTTTGATATTGCCATCACTGTTAATCTTTCGTATAACCAAAAGAGGGCGCTGCGTGATATTGCAGTCACTGTTATTCTTTCATATAACCAACAGAGGGCACTGTGTGATATTGCAGTCACTGTTAATCTATCATATAACCAACAGAGGGCACTGTGTGATATTGCAGTCACTGTTCTTCCATATAACCAACAGATGGCGCTGTGTGATATTGCAGTCACTATTATTCTTTCATATAACCAACAGAGGGTGCACTGTTATTCTTTCATATAACCAACAGAGGGTGCTGTGTGATATTGCAGTCACTGTTATTCTTTAATATAACCAACAGAGGGCGCTGTGTGATATTGCAGTCACTGTTAATCTTTCATATAACCAACAGAGGGCGCACTGCTATTCTTTCATACAACCAACAGATGGCGCTGTGTGATATTGCAGTCACTGTTATTCTTTCATATAACCAACAGAGGGCGCACTGTTATTCTTTCATATAACCAACAGAGGGCATTGTGGGATATTGCAGTCTCTCCCCAAACTGTTGGTATAGGAATGATTAAAAGTGACTGCAATCTCAGCTACTCGGGTCGGGTACCGCTGACCCGAGTATAAGCAGAGGTAGACTTTTTCAGCACATTTTGGATGCTGAAAAACTCGGGTACATACGGTACATGATCTAAAGCCCACCACAGTGAAGTGTGCTATGTGAGCTGATCATCATCATTTGGCTCTATGAGGAGGGTTCCCATTAGCCAGAGAGCAGATGAAGCTATTCTGCTATTTGTTCATATGAAACCACATCATTGGACTCCAATACCACTATTTTATTTGTAAGGAAAAACATTGTATTTTTTACATTTCTCAAATGCATACTAAAGAGGACCAAGCTGAAAGTTACATTTAAAAACCTTGTGATGCACCTAATTCCGGATTTTCCAGTGGCATACACTTGAATCCAATCATGACTTTAGATCATGCGACAAGTGAAGGTGCAGATTTTTTTCATGCATGTAATGGGGGGAGGTTTCACCAATGTGAACCTTCATTTTCATTTTTTAAATGAAGGGAAAAAAAAATATTTTTTACTTACAGTTAAGATCGGTGTATTTATTTTCCAGAGCTTGCACATAACCTTCATACTGTTTCCACCTATAGTTAAGTGACAAAAAAAAATATATTTGAATCCTGCATATATTATCTGGTAAATAAAACAAGTTAGAATCAAGGTTAAAGGACAAGGAAATTCTAAAATAGAATAAGGCTATAAATGCTGTATTAAACATAAGCATGAACTTACTGCACCACAAAGCCTAATCAAACAAATGATTTATGCTTTCAAAGTTGGCCACAGGGGGCTGTCACCTTGTAACTTTGTTAAACATCTTTGCCTGACCCTGCACATGCTCAGTGTGGTCTGGGCTGCTTAGGGACTGTCATAAACAAAGCTGCTTGAGTTCTGCATGGCTGGTAAATAAGGCGGGGGCTCCCCCTGCTGTTCATAAGTATGATTGTTTCCCTGCTCAGCAGTTAGGGACCGTCTCACAGTTCCTATCCACAGCAGTAAATGAAGGGAGAATTTCACTGCATACAGTCAGGTTTCTTATAAAAACGGTACACATTTTTTAATTAAAGTATATTGAAGATAGGTTTATTTTCATTAAAGAAAGTAAAAATGGGATTTTATTTTTTTGCCTTTCCTTGTCCTTTAATAAATAATTGCACCTTCAGATTAGAACAGCATAAACTACTCTATACAATTTGTCTGTTAGTAGAGGTTGTCTGTTTCCAGGGCTTGAAACTACAATTTAGTACTGTAATGTAATGTTAAACCAACCAGTGTGAATTAGCAGGGATATTTAGGACAAGATCTCTCTACATATTTAGGAGTGAAATTAATATATAAAGCCATATTAAATGGGCAGTTTTAATTTATTTTACTGAACAAAACCTGTATAATTAGTGGCTTGTTAGTTAAAAAGCTGTAGCTTAGAGCTTGTTAATACAGAGCTTATCTCTCTTTAGTGGAAGAACAAAATGTTTCATTTCATTTGGAGGTATAGTGGACATCTCTGGAGGTAGAGCTCTTCACTGCTAAAGGCTGTGGTGAGCATGGGGTGGTACAGAGCCTCAAAACATTTATCAAAGGATGAATTTCGAATTCAAGATTTTTTTAGAAACACCCCTATACCCTCATAAATTTGACCAAATCAAATTTATTTAAAAAAAATCAAATTTTTTACACTCGGATGAATGCAATAGACCCGAACTTGAATAAAATTTGATTAGTGTTTTTTCTCAGAAAAAAACATGAATGTCAGGAAGGCTGCAAACAACTAAAAATTGATCCCTGGACCTCTCATTGACTTAAACAGCAATTTGGAAGGTTTTAGTTGGAGAATAGCCGAATTGAGTTCTTAAAGGGGGAAGGAAACCTAGTCGGCACAAACTCCCCACCCCCCCTCCCGTTTGTTGCCCACCCTCCCTCCTCCCCCCTGGCCTACCCGTCCCGCTGGGCAAATGACCCTAACTTGTTACTTACCCTTCTGCGCAGGTCCAGTCCAGGGATTTCACCGATGACATCTTCTTCCACGCGATCTTCCTCCTGCTTTGAACGGCGCAGTAGGATCATTTCGCCGGTACGATCTACTGCGCATGTGCGTGACTTTTGGCGCATGCGCAGTAGATCCATACCGGCGAAATGATCCTACTGCGCATGCGCCAAAACGCCGTTCACAGCAGGAAGAAGATCGTGTGGAAGAAGATGTCGTCTGTGAACTCCCTGGACTGGACCTGCGCAGAAGGGTAAGTAACAAGTTAGGGGCATTTGCCCAGCGGGACGGGTAGGCGGGAGGGTGGGCAACAAAGAGGTGACTAGGTTTCCTTCCCCTTTAAAGGGCCAGAGCATGATAAATCTCAAAAATCGAATTTAAATTAAAAAAAAAAAAATCAAATTTGAATAACTCCCTAGTTGTATTTGAGTTTTCCAAAATTGATGAAGCACACAAACCGTTGTGATGTATGCAAAAAGGTGATAAAGGGCCCTGTGTGGCCCGAAACGTTGCCATGTTTTAAGGTCAACAATGAGCCAATAAAATCACTTTTTTGCATTCATTACAACAGTTTGTGTGCTTCAGCAATTTTGGATTTCATGACAGATTGTTCTGACCCTGAGCAGGGGGTCTTATATGCGGTGTAGCACCAGGCACCTGAAAAGGTTGACGGAGTAACAGGTGAGCACTCTACTACTGTACTATCTGCCCCTAAGTATAGCAGCACTAGGCAATTCCTTTGTTAATCTTTAGGATAATACCACACAGGGCAGTTTCTTAGCCTGTGTAAAACCAGCTCCTCTTCTGGCATCTGCTCAATTGTGTCTGCACCCAAAGGAACTGCGCCAGCCTGGGTGCAGACACACAGGCCAACGCAGTGCCGCTGGGTGGAGAGACACAGCAGATGCCAGTGGATTGGCTGATTCTTGGCCTGTGCTTAAATCAGCCTGACAATTAGCCCCGTCTGGCCTGGCCTTCTCTTTGAAACTTTTCATTACTCTGAAACTGTGGCTCTGCTAATCAAAGTTTAGCAAGTATAAATTTGAGTGAAAACAACTGCACCATGTTTTGACTGCCCTTCAGTATGATAGCCAGAGTTCCAAATTATGAAAATACTAATATTAGTTATGAAAGCATATTCAGAAAAAGACAGTCTGCTGCTTCTAAAGCGACTGTGCAGCTTGAAGTTTGGTGCAATTGCTTATTAAAGAGACTTTTAATCATGCCATTTACTATCACCAGCTCTGTATAGCAAGAAAATATAAGCAGCTTTCCAGCACACTTGTCCCCTCTTGCATCAATAATTTACCTTAGCAATAGCTCTTCTCTGGGCAAGACCTTAAAGTCTGATTCGTTGAGACGAACCTGAAAAAATTATAATTTTTTTAGTTCAAGATTTGAAATAATATGGATGGGATTTAAAATAGGAAAGAGAAAAACTTATGGTCTTACCTTTTTTGGGAGAGGTTCTTCGTTAGTCATGGTGACCTGAATAAGAAAAAAATATTTGATGATTAGATATTAGTTGCAAAACAGACAAAAAAAAAAAAAAGAAGAAAGAGTAAAATAATAAACACAGAACATTTCAACATTCCTTTCCTGCTCTTTCAATCTGCACAACTATATATAACAATAGGAAGACAGCCATCTTTAAGTTAATTTTTACTAGGGATGCACCGAATCCAGGATTCGGCCTTTTTCAGCAGGATTCGGATTCGGCCGAATCCTTCTGCCCGGCCGAACCGAATCTGAATCCTAATTTGCATATGCAAATTAGGGGCAGGGAGGGAAATTGCGTGACTATCAGAAAACAAGGAAGTAAAAATGTTTTCCCCTTCCCACCCCTAATTTGCATATGCAAATTAGGGTTCGGATTCGGTTTGGTATTCGGCCGAATCCATCGTGAAGGATTCGGGGGTTTGGCCGAATCCAAAAAAGTGGATTCGGTGCATCCCTAATTTTTACTATGTTATAGAATGTTCGATTACTAGGAACTTTGCAAATGTTTATTTCTTTATAGTTTTTAAACGATTTGCCTTCCTTTTTTCCAGATTTAGAATTTGTGTTCCTCTCCTATTAATATTCCAGTTTCTCATTAAAACCACTAAACTAAAGACTAGAAACCAGATAGCTGCTGAAATACCAAACAGTAGGGAAGCTGAACAACAAGCTAAACAACAAACACAAAAAATTAAGACCAATTGCAAATTCTCAGAATATCAGTCTTCATCATACCAAAAATTAATTTAAAGGTGAAAAACCCCTACAAGTAAAGTGTTTTCTGCCCCACTGAATGCAGACCTAGCATGAAAACAGCGCACACAATGCCTTTCAGATTTACTATTTAGGAGAAAATAGTATAAAAAAGTGTTATGAATATGGTATTTACATTATATGATATTAAAATAACAACCGAAAATTAAAATTACATTTTGCCAAATGCTATCCAAGTTTTAATAGTTTTATCCGATGGTTCTCTGATGATAATGAAATGATGAGCTGCTGATCACCAAAAATGTACAAATGTTATTATGGCACTGGGACATCAACAATTAATTGGTTTATGTGCACAATCATTATAAAGACAAGTACAGGTATGGGATGTTATATATGGAAGCCAGTTATCCAGAAATCTCCAAATTTTTTAAAAATGATTTCCCTTTTCCAAGACCAAGACATAATTAATCCTTATTGGAAGCAGGAACAGCCTATTGGGTTTATTGAAGGTTTAAGCGATTTTCTAGTAGACTTAAGGTATGAAGATCCAAGGTGATGAAGATCAGAATGACAATAGGCAGAGGGTGGTCTGCAGATACAGACACAAAGATAATCCTGCCACCACGAATACTGGATGATGAGCAACTGAATTACATGTGCAAAATGTGTCAGGCTGTTTAGCTGATCCACCATAATGTCAGAAAAATTGGGCATGTATTGCACTTGCCAGATGAGCAAATGAAATGGAGCAGAAGCACCTGTTTGGATCGAACAAATAAAATAAGAAAAGGTAGCCAGGTATATCATGCACTCATATGGTACCATACAAAGGGAATAGACAACTGACAAAAGGCCACCTTCCATTATTCCTTTTGTTCAAGATGACAGCAAGAATGATTACACCTGCAGCAAATGAAAAGAAGCAATATAGGTGTGCATGGCAATTTCTGTTACATACTCCATATAGGCTTGAAAGAGGGTTGAATATCATACAGACCCCTTAACACCTTAAAGGTACAGTAACAACAATAAATCAAAGTGTTTTAAAGGAAAAACAATGTAATGTACTAGTGTCCTGCACTGGCAAAACTGGTGTGTGTTCCTGAGAAAGACAACTATAGTTTATATAAACAAGCTGTTGTGTAGCTACGGGGGCAACTATTCATGCAGAGGATAGAAAGTAGATAACAGCCCACAATAATAGCTGAAGTTTTGTTTTTATAATGCAGTGGTTATAGACCAGTAGGGTTTTGATTGGGCAATAAAACTTAGCAGAGCCAAGAGACTGCAATAAAAAAAAAAAAAAAAAAAAAAAAAAAAAAAATCGGGATTATTATGATTAAATGTAATCTATGGGAGATGGTCTTTCCATTAATGCGGAGATTCCTGGATAACGGGTTTCTGGATAATGGATCCCATACCTGTATACACTTTCTAGATTACTGAACTAGGCATACAAATGTCACAAGGGAAACACTACTTGTTTACAATAAGAATATTTTAGGACATAGGCCTGCACTTGCACCCCATCAACATGAAATGGGCCCTGCACATGTAGTTCACATGTCTGTCAAACTCAAAGTGAATTAACGCATAGGATGAGGGGTAATTTGTACTATGAATTCTCTTACAGACTGTGTCAACTGACAATGCAAACAAAACATAGGATGAAAAAAATGGTCAGAGGCTACCTTTAGCAAAAATCACATCAAAGTGATCATCAGATTTGGACTTTAAAAATTCCCATTTTTTCAAATTGGCCCTGCCCACTGAATGAATTTCTAACAGCAAGGTTGTAGATTAAATTATGGGAATGACCCGCCTGTCAGTTCATGAGAAAGCAACTGGATTTTCCAATGATGTCTGCAGCCTATATATCTGGGTCTATATATGTATAATCTATAGTTTAAAGGGGAGGTTCACCTTTAAGTTTCATTTTAGTATGTTATAGAATGGCCAATTCTAAGCAGCTTAGTTCTAATCAGATAGTTCTCCCGAAATAATGACTTTTTCCAATTACTTTCTGTTTTCTATATGTGACCGTTTTTCTTATATTGAAGTGTAAACTTAGACTTTGAAAAAACAGTAAAAAATAAACACTGGGAAGTATTTGAAAAAAGTTTATTTCTGGGAAGCAATCTAAAAACAATTGAACTGAAGAAAAAAAAAAAGTGTTTGGAAGGTGAAAAACCCCTTTAAATTATTTGCCTTCTTCTGACTCTTTCCAGCTTTCAAATGGGGGTCACTGACACCATCTAACAGCAAATGCTCTTTAAGGCTACACATTTATTATTGTTGCTTCTTTGTATTACTCATATTTCTATTCAGGCCCTCCCCTATTCATATAGCAGTCTTGTTTAAGTGAATGCATGGTTGCTAGTGTAATTTGGACCCTAGCAACCAGATTGCTGAAACTGCTAACTGGAGACGTGCTGAATAAAAGGCAAAATAAGAAAAAACAAATAAAACTCCATTTAGGGTCTTCTTTAGCACTATACTGATTTATGAATACTTTCATAAGAAGTTTTCTTGCCAGCATCTGGAAATATTACAGATACAGCGACATGCCCTACTATGTATAAGGAAACTTGAAAGATTTGTGGCAAAACGGGGAGACTAACAGGATTGATTGGTTTTTCAGGCTTGTGTGATGGCTTTCTCTAAACTTTTACTCACTTCTCTAAGAAAACGGAAAGAAATTTTTCAAATAACCACAGAAACTTTCCAGTTTCGTTATATGTAAATGAGAAACACCAATGAGATCGTGTTAAGCAAATAGCTGGAAATGCACACATTACAGGACAATAACAAAGAAAACACATTATTAAATTCCAAAATGAACGTGAGCAAACCTAAATAACTAGTCATCTGATAGAAACGGGTGGCTGACACTAGCTCCAAAACATGCAGTAATAGAAAAAATTCAAGCAAAGGAAAAAAAAAAGCCTGATGAATCAGTAAATTGCACAAAGTATTTCTCCCTTGGAGACAAACCACAGCAGCAAAACACCAGATGTACTCAAATTGTTTCCAATTTATACAGATATTGGAATTATAATGAACAAGTGTGGGCTTACCATAAGCATCTATATATTCAAATCATGTTTTATATGTGGCAAATGCAACAAATATATTCAAATACCTCGAACATGTAAACCCTTTCAGTGCCATATTTTGTGTCTAAGAAAAACAACGAGAGTCTCTTGTGCTATTGCTCTAAAGAAATACTACATGTTAGTACCCCAGGGTCTTCCTAGTTCTCCAGTGACTACTTTCCACAATTACACTGTTTGTCGGAAAATAATTCTCTAAGGAAGATACAGCAGTTGGTTGACAGCATAACACACTGCCAGGGAGAGACACGACCCTTCCCCACTCAACCATGAAGCACCTCATCATCTTACAATCCAAGCCATGTGACAAGTGAAAATCAGAGATATGACTAGAGAAAGCAGTAGAAACTGGGTATCTCAGGCAATAAACATTACTACTACACATCAACTGAAAGCCACAGTTTTGCATTGGGCACAGGGGTGCTACATTAATAGAGTACATTGCTGGAACAAAAATTACTCTTCTCCAAAGAGAAATGGGTAAAACTGCTCATATATGCACTATTTTTTTATATACCAATGCATATACTTACAAGTCACCTACATAGGGACTTTTACCCCAGCATCTGAACTTAGCACATGTAGGTGCAAATTTACTTAAAGGAGAAGGAAAGCCCCAGGGCGCAAAACCCCTCCCCTCCGTTGCCCCCCCTCCCTCCTCCCCCCTGGCCTACCCCTCCCCCTGGGCAAATGCCCCTAACTTGTTACTCACCCCTCTGCGCAGGTCCTGTCCATGGAGTTCACAGTCACCATCTTCTTCCACGCGCGTCTTCTTCCTGCTCTGACCGGCGTCTTCTGGCGCATGCGCAGTAGTAACAGGTACCGGTACGGCTCTACTGCGCATGCGCCGAATGTCACGAAGTTTTCCAACATTCGTGACATTCGGCGCATGCGCAGTAGAGCCGTACCGGTACCTGTTCCTACTGCGCATGCGCCAGAAGACGCCGGTCAGAGCAGGAAGAAGACGCGCGTGGAAGAAGATGGTGACTGTGAACTCCATGGACAGGACCTGCGCAGAGGGGTGAGTAACAAGTTAGGGGCATTTGCCCAGGGGGAGGGGTAGGCCAGGGGGGAGGAGGGAGGGGTTTTGCGCCCTGGGGCTTTCCTTCTCCTTTAAGGTCGAATATCAAGGGTTAATTTAACTTCGACAGTGGAATATCGAGGGTTAATCGTTCAACTTCGAATATTGAAGTTGAAGGATTTAGCGCTATTCGTTAGATCGAACGATTAAATCCTTCAAATCGTTTGATTCGAAGGATTTTAATCGATCGATCCAACGATTTTTGTTCGACCAAAAAAAGCCTGTGGGGACCTTCCCCATAGGCTAACATTGACTTTGGTAGCTTTTAGGTGGCGAACTAGGGGGTCGAAGTTTTTCCTTAAAGAGACAGTACTTTGAGTATCGAATGGTCGAATAGTAAAACGATTTTTAGTTCGAATCGTTCGATTCGAAGGTCGAAGTTGAAGGTCAAAGTAGCCAAAAAAAACATTTTGAAAGTTTTTTTCCTCTATTCCTTCACTCGAGCCAAGTAAATGGGCCCTGTAATATTGCTTGCACAGCATGACACAAAGCACAAACAGGCACATAAAAACTCCCCTTTGCACCAAGAAATTTAAATAAAGTGCTGCAACTAATATAGTAACCAACATCTTCATTAAATAAAGATAATTGTGTATGCAAAGAAAAGTATTCATGAGTAAGAGTATGGTGAAAAGGGGGATCTCAAATTTTGTCTAACACCATTAAGTATTTACAGTATAAAGCAAGAGATAAAGAAACAATGTAAAGACATTTAGATAACAAAACAAGACTTGGAGACATAGGATAAATAAAAAAAAAAAACTAATTTTGTAGGCAATAACAGTATACTATATGGTACTGGTTTTACTTTTTGGTGTTAATTAGTATTGTCTTCAAAATTAGCCCCTTTATTAGAGCTCCCTGGTCCCTGTCTGTTTCAAATGAGGGGTAGGCGTGTCCTAACAGTCCCTGCTGGACTCGCTTTAGGAGGGGGGCAGCCAATCACAGCAATGCAGTCACGCAAGCAAAGACAGGCTTCAATTTCCCATCAGGTCAGCCTAGCTGCCGATTGGTTCTTATCCTACAGTGCAGTGTGCTGCTGCACAGACTGGAACAGGAGGCAACAGCAAGTGGAACAGATGGCAGGACTAGTAGAGATTTTGCAGAAATTTACAATAAAGTAACCAGAAACAACATTTTAAAGCAAATTCCTTCTATAGCTAAAGAAGTTTAAAGGAGAAGGGTGAAAAAAATTGTTACGCAGCAAAAAAAAAACAACAAAATTTTGATGCCCATAGACTTCAATGCATTTTGCAGAGCAGCGTCAAGTGCTAATGGGAAGCCAATTCCTGTGTAAAGCTGGCCATAGATGTCAAGATTTTTAAAAGATCATTTTGTTATCGAGAGACCAAGATTATCTTGAAACGATTTTTTAAGTGTATTATTTGTCCATCAACTGAAAAGACCATTTAAAGCGATGTGGTCTAGTTGATGCCAGGGAAACGGAGGGTAGCTGACTGCTTGGCCCTGCTAACAGATACATTTCACTGTGACCGGTGAACATTTTTTAAACCTGGCCGATCAATTTTCAGATGTTGGACGAAAAATCGTAAGATGTACAATCATTCGTTTCCCACTAACCTCACGATAATTTGACGGATTGGTTGGATTGCACTGAAATCGATCGATCACCAAAGAAAAATCTTTGCATCTATGGGAACCTTAAGGGTTCATGATTTGTTGGGAGCAAAGTACAGGTATGGGACCGGTTATTCAGAATGCTCGGGACCTGGTGTTTTCCGAAAAACTGATCTTTCTGTAATTTGGGTCTTCATGCCTTAAGTCTACTAGAAATTCATTTAAACATTAAATAAACCCAATAGGCTGGTGTTGGTTCTAATAAGGATTAATTATATCTAAGTTTGGATCAAGTACAAGCTACTGTTTTACTATTACAGAGAAAAGGGAAATCATTTTTAAAAAATTGGATTATTTGGATAAAATTGACAATGGGAGACAACCATTCGGTAATTCTGAGCTTTCTGGATATCTGGTTTGCGGATAAGGGATCCTATACCTGTATTGGGAAATATAGTAGTTTCACTTCCATCCTGGTGTATGTACTGGTGTAACAGTGCTGCACACCAGCAGACACGTGACTGCTTTTACACTTTACACAGAGCAATGAATGTAATTAGGTGGTATTCACCATCACCGGGGCCCCTGCACCAGCACGCCCTATGGCAAAGTATATACACATATATACATACATACACAACAGAATTAGTTTCAGTTCACATGAGGGAAGTCCAACAACAGTCCTTCAGCTGCTGTTCAACTGCAGCTCCCGCCATCTGGCCAACACCAGCCAAGGCTGCAGTAAAACATCCCCAAGTCAGGAGCTCCTTATTTCCTGCAATGTCCTCTCCTTTAACTACAGCCCTGATTCTAAGGTCACTCACAAGCAGGCCTCAACCTCCCGACTTCCGCCATTTTTTGGCTACAACAAATACAAACAAGCGCCCACCACAAACATTCAGGGGAGACGCAGTCGAATTCACAAACATACAAACCAACATAAGGACACTGCGTAAAGCCTCGCTGCTCAAACCCACCGTGTCCTCTCCACTCCTGCCTCCCACCTTATGCGGTGAGCTGCGCAGACCAGGCGGCTCCTGTCCTGATACTCGCAATTCTGCGGCGCTCACAGAAGTAGTTTGTCTTGGTACCGTCGATAAATAATACGGCTTGTACGACGAAAAATCGCTACAGGCGATTATGTAGCTTCGGTCGGTCCTTTTAGCTGTTCGGGAGTTCTCTTTCACTCGCCTCTTCCTTCCTCCTCCTCCTCTAGATGCCTCCGACACAAAATGGCGGCAGCGGAGGAAATGAGACGGGAGTCATTTTACAGTCACACCCCCTATCATGGGAGAGATACGCATTTACTTGTCTGACAGAACTGGGCCACGAAATTGAAAAAAACGTGGAATATATAGTGAATAAAGTACCCCCTCATTTAAAATACAAGGATATAATAAGTTACCGAGGAAAACACAAGCAGAGTGTTTTTATACAGGTCATGGAACTCTGAGGTAACTTCTAATATCCTCATATTCTGCAACTGGGGGTACTTTATTTATTATAATACACACATTTCAGTGAGTCATGTGACAGAAATGACATCAGAACTCACCGTTTATAAGGATATAATTTAAAAGATATTCATGGCTTTTGTGTATTATATAGTGAATAAAGTACCCCTCTTGTAAATTATAAGCATATTATAAGTTACCGAGGAGTTTCATGACCATATAAAAACACGAGGCCGACAGGGTGTACATTATTTATCATAATACACACGTTTCAGTGAGTCATGTGATAAAAATGACATCAGAACTCATTGTTTATAACGGATGACATCAGAACTCACAGTTTAGAAAGATATTTACAAGATATTCATGGCTTTTGTGTATTATATATATATATATATATATATATATATATATATATATATATATATAAACATGATTTTAAACATAAGAATTGTGTAATTGAGAAAGCGTTACCTAGTTTTAAAGTTGCGGTGTGTGGTACAATATATTGGGTATGGACAATTCATGGGAATGGAACGTAGTAATTGTGCAAGGGGGCACATTGCAATAATTTGGATCGGGTTATAAGAAAGCAAATATTTGCCTTGATGCAATTGACTACCCAATAAATGATATAATGTACGATGTGCCTGGCATGTAGAATGGACAATATTATTACACTTTCTGACTGTATGGTGCATGTTTGTCATTGCCATGACACTGACACAGCAGCAAATAAAGTGGCTCTGGAAAACTGTGTAGGGGCCCATAGGGTTAATGTGTCTTTTACACTTCCTGATCTTCCTAGTTGCTGGGCAGATGCCCATGTAGCTAGTTGTAATTTGCATATCCCATACCTTCCAACTGTTATGCGGGACTGTGACGATTTTTGATGCCTGTCCTGGATTGCAGCAGAGATGTCCCGCGCTGTCCTGGTCATCGTCGGATCTTTCCTACTTCTCCTGGCAATCTTCTCTTCTGGTCTTTTCGGCTCTTTCCGATGTTGTTGTCTTTCTGGTCTTTTAGGCGCACTTGTTTGGCTTTTTCCGGTGCTTCGGGTCAGTGTCGGACTGGTACACCAGGGCCCACCAAAAAATCTTAGACAAGGGGCCCACTCTCAGTACTATTTTTCTATCTTTCCTCACTCAACCTGTATTCCCCTAATCTGTTTTCTTTACACACTATAATTTATAATTCCATCTAATTAGAAATAAAGAATGGCCATGAACTAGGCCAAATGTTTAGAAGCATGAGGCCCATGGACACCTGGGCCCATCGGGACTTTCCCTGGTATCCCAGTGGGCCAGTACGAAACTGCTTCGGGTCATCTTGGCTCCTTCCAGCGAGCTCTCCAAACTGAAATCTTGAGTGATTAGAATTTTCAAAGAAGTTAGTATATTGGATGCCAGCAAGCTGTTCTCCTGCTGTTCTGCTGCTGCTCAGTGCTGCAGGCTTTGGGCTATGGTTGCCACCTGGCCGGTATTTTACCGGCCTGACTGGTAAAAATGATGGTCGATCCCAATGTTATTAATAGGGAAAAAAAGATAAATATATAGGAAGGCCAGTATTTTTTTCCAGAAAATGTGGCAACCCTACTTTGGGCACATGTTGCTGCTTCAAAGATCATTTGGATCATTTGTCTCTGACAAATAAAGCTATTTTGTTCTGTTTGATCTGCAAGAACCTCCTGGAACCCATTTCTTTATTGGTTAAAGCACAGTAGCCAGTGGGAGTTGTAGTTGCACTACACAGCACCTTCATTTCTTCCACTTTGCAAAAGGCCCTGCCTTAAGTGATAGAGTCCAGTGTAACCCCAAACCCCAAAAACGTGTTACACCTGTGTAGGATTGGAGTGTTAAAGAAAAAGTTTATTATACCTCCCAACGTTTGGAAATCAAACAGAGGGTTAGAAAAAAAGATTTGCCTAAAGGTCTGTGGTGTGCAGAAATATTTTTGACCACATCCAATTTGTGACAAGCCCACCAATACTATTTTACAAAAACAGACATTTTCCCCCTGGTTAGCAAAGCACTGTACGTGGACTGGCGTTTTAAGACTTATACAGTTGCCCCACCATTTGATGAAATATTGTGGCATTAACATGACGCCCCTAAAATCTCGCCACCCTAGTGCAGTTGCACTCTCTGCACTCTCTGCACTAGCGATGAGCCCCTGGACCCCACCAGCGCCGGAAAGGTAAGCACTGGGGGCAGCCTCAGACGGCTTCTGCATCAAAATCGCCCCTGGCCACATCTTCCCTCAACCCAACAAGATCTGCCCTCAGCCCCCCTCCCTCAAACCGCCACAATCCATTCTCAGCCCCTTCTTCATTCTCCCTTAGTTCTCTTTTCCATTCATTCATCTATGCTACAATTAGCAACTCTGCTACAATTGGCAGAGCGTCAAAAAGAGATAAAATCTGTGGCTCTTTTTGGCTCTCCAAAACAATTGCGATAGAATCAGGATCTATATCCACACAGCAACAAAAAAAGACAAAGCCTTCAGCTTTTTTTGATTAACCAAGAAGTGGGACGTTCAACTATGATCTGGGATAGCAGGATGACAAAGGAAAAGTGGCACCATGTGTGCATCTGGAAGGTTTGGAATTTGTCTTTTATAATACAATTAATCTTGTCCAATGACTGGGACTGGTAATTGCTTCCATACTTTGGTTAATCAATCAAGACCACTATTTTGGGAGAGACTTATGTACAGGTATGGGATCCGTTACCTAGAAAACCCCAGGTCCTGAGCATTCGGAATGACAGGTCCTACCTGTATTTCTGTGTGTTCTGATACGCCAATCATATACACATTTATTGAACATGTGCAGTAGTTTAAAAGTGATTCCTATTAAAATAATAACAAAACAATGAATTGAAATATTAACCAGTAAATCAGAAGACAGACACGCTTTTCAAGAGGAAAAATGTGGAGGTCACTTTATTAACAAATTACATCTTAATTAGCCAGTCCATAGCAGGGTCCTAAATTAAAGTGACCGCATGTTTCAGTTGATTCAGAGAAAGGCGGAAAAAAACCCCACCAACACTACTGCCAATCAGTATTGGTAAATATGTCTCTGTATCAAAATGGTATGTTTATTTTTTCTTCTCTTTACTCTGCCAGGGCTGTGAGGATGAGAAACAAAAAAAGGTCAGCTTTTGTCACGTGTTTTAAATGGCCTCTGCCCACATCTTTTTTACAACGCACCCTAATTTTTCCATTCTCCTCTGATCTTCACCAATGCCCTTTTGGGGACTTCTTAATGGGCACTTGTTGGCTTAATTTATTATCCCTAACCAAAGGTGCGGGCTAATACAGCCCACACTCTTGTTGGAGGTAACATTAGGTTTTTATTAAAAAATTGCCCCCCGCCAGTGCTAGGCAATCATGTCAGTTAGAGCACATGCACAAAACACACTTCTGATGTTACGCTCTTGTGCATAACAAGCAAGTTGCGGCATTCACATTCGTGTGCCCCAACATGGCTGTTTGATGTGGGTGGCCTAACGCTGGCAGGGGGCATTTATAAAAAAAAGAAAAGCTACTGTTACCCCCAACCAGAGGGTGGGCTCTATTTGGTTGGGTATGATATATTTGGTCAGGTGCCCTAAAGGGATACAACTTCTTCCCCACATGATAGCTGAGGTGGTGCTGCCAGATGGGACAGTAGCAAAGGGCTAAGCTTCTGGTTTGCAGCATTGGACTGGGGTTGTCTGGGCCCACCAGGGCTGCCACATCAGGGTCCTGGCCCCCCCAGCTGCAAATATCCCTCCCCCCATAGCGCATACCTGTATGCATCATTTCTTCATGTGATCGGGCAGGGATGGAGTTAAAGGGCATTTAAAGGCAAAAAAAATAAAATCCCATTTTTACTTTCTTTAATGAAAAAGAAACCTATCTCCAATATACTTTATACTTTTATAAGAAACCTGACTGTATGCAGTGAAATCCTCCCTTCATTTACTGCTGTGGATAGGAATTGTCAGACGGTCCCAAACTGCTCTGCAGGGAAACAATCATACTTATAAACAGCAGGGGTAGCCCTCGCCTTACTTCCCAGCCATGCAGAACTCAAACAGCTTTGTTTGTTTCCCTGTAGAGCAGTTGCCGACTGTGTAGAAATTTGTATTGGATTTTATTTTTGCTTTTAGATCCCCTTTAATGTTTCCAACTCCAGCTGCAGGGACAAAGATCATGGAGCCAGATTTAAACAGATAAACTGTGATTCTATTTGGAGGATTATTTTGCTGCAGCCACTGGTTCTCCAGAGTTAGAGAAAGTTTGTATTAAACTATACAAAAACTATAAAATCCACGTTAGATTACATGACAACACAGAACCCAGTGCAATCTGCATATTCTGATTATTAATCAATCTTGCTGTATCGTCTTCTGGCAGATATTATTTGACTTGTGCTGTTTTGATCATTTATGACGATCCCTAAGCAGCCCAGACCACACTGAGCATGTGCACAGTCTTGGTCTTACAATGATGTTTAACAAAGTTACAAGATGGTGACCCCCTGTGGTCAACTTTGAAAGCATAAATCATTTGTTTGATTAGGGTTGTGGTGCAGTAAGTTAATGTTTAGTATATATTTTACAACTGGGGGTACTTTATTTATTATAATACACAATTCAGAACCCCTGTGACTAAAGCTGGCCATAGACGCAAAGATCAGAGGATTCGTACGATTATTGGACCGTGCGCAGAGTGTCCAGACATTTGTCATGCCATGCTGATCGGTGGTTCAGTCGGACAGGTTAGAAGATTTTTGTTGGCTGCCAATAATAGCTCAGCTAATATAGCTCTGTATTGCTGATCTGATGATTTTCAATGGGAGACTGTCACCAGCTTTGTTGGACATAAACTTTCGTACGATTGCTGTCAGGGGCAGAACATAGGCTGATCTGTTTTTTTACTACTTTATTGAAACTGAAGGTTAGAGGCAGGTCGGAGATGGGGACGTCCGATCGTTCGTCCGATATTGCAGGTAAATCTACACGTCTATGGCCACCTTTATTCAAAAAGGCAGAATTGCAAAGATGCCCACTTTTCCTGCCCAGAACCTTTTCAGGCCAGGCTGGAAGGAGATGGATTTTATCTGGGGCATCCCTCTCTGCACACATGTAGCAGTCCAAAGTAAGTTAACCCATTAGCTACTGAATAAGAAACTAATGCCACTTTGGTGCCACTTTTCATGTCTAGAACAGTTTAAACTGGAACGAGCTGTTTAATGGTTGAAGTTTTATTGAGAACCGCTTCAGAGCACTTGAGAAAGGAGGAAACGTTGTGGGGATCTCAGTAAAACGTCAACCATTTAGCACGAATGCTTCGGTGTGTGCCATCTGATTTTCTATAAGTGTATGAAAGATACATGAGCTGTGTTGGAGAAGGAGAGGTGTGCAGTCAGAAATGACTCCCATGTGAGTGAAAGGAACAGAAAAGACAGGACTGAGAAGCAGTGAGCTGTGCTGGAGAAAAAGGGGAGGGAGGGCCAGGAGTTTCAAATAAAAATGACTCCTGTATTCATTTCCTTTTAATACTTTACATTAATGTCTTAAACATATTTCCCTTATTTTACATTTTGCCGGATATTGTGCTGCTGAAAAACATAAAATGGGGCTTCATTGTCTATTCACCACCTTTCTGAGAACTAAACACCGAGGATTGATGTGAGCAGAGGTGGGAGGAAAATAATGACGGGCCGGAAGTAGATCAGCAGCAGCAGCAGTGGGAGGAGCAGAAGGTGCAAGGGCAGAGAGTTCTACTGACAGAGCTGACACACCGTAGACAACTCTCTCCTTTGCCTTGTGTAGGACTCGCGCTCCAGTGCAGACATGCTGTGCAGGCTCAGTGTTTGTGGCAGGTGAGCGAAGCATTCCCAATAAATATGATTCAGCAGTCTCAAGGACTTTCTGGGACAGCGAGGAGCTGGAGGTCACGTGGTATTCAGACCAACTGTGCTGCTTTGTCACGTGCAGCACCTTGTTTGTAGCTGACAGTGAAAAGCCAAGTGAATGTGCAGTAGCTTAATATATAATAAACTATTTGTGCAGCTTATATGCCGGACAATATCAATGTAATGATCTTGCGGTAATTGTAGAAACACATCTTTTTCTTAGAGGGCTGTTTCATTTTTGTATTTATGGCAAGGCGTTGGACTCCATCACCCGGCAGATAACTTATCACTCTGTCTCAGTGGTTGATTCTAAGTCAGTGTTACGCCACAAGGAGAGTGACGTTGTGTTAAATAACAACACAAAATTGTCTAGTGCTTGAAACCTGATGTTGGTTTTTAGTGACATAAAAAACATTTATTACAGTTTAATAGATATGAATTGGCCACAATTTATTTGATGGTAAAGTGTACGATAATTAACTGATAATGACTTTATTAATACCCTTTTTTGATAATTAATATATATTGTCCATTAGTGTTTTTTTGGTGAGAAACATCCTAGCAATCTGGAGTTCTTAGCAGCTTTCAGATGGGGGTCACTGACCCCGGCAGGCAAAAACAATTTTAGTTTTTTGTTACTTTTTATTACTCGTCGTTATATTTTAGGTCCTTTTCTAATCCTATTTCTGTCTCTTGTTAAAACTACTGCCTGGTTGCTAGAGAAAAAAATTCTATCAACCAGACTTCTGCTGAATGAAAGGGGTAGTTCACCTTTAGGGTAAGGCCACACGAGGAGATTTTGTCGCCTGTTGACTAATTGCCTTATCTTCTGAGTGACAATCTCCCCGAACTGTCTCAGCGTGTTTTCCCATAGGCTATAATGAAAAGTCGCCTGCGCTAATGCACACGCGGCGATGCTTCGGGTGACTATGGAAAACGCATTGCCGCGTGTGCATTAGAACAGGTGACTTTTCATTATAGCCTATGGGAAAACACGCTGATGCAGTTTTGGGAGATTGTTGCTCAGAAGACGAGGCGCCAGCAAACAACCTCCCCGAGTCTCCTCGTGTGGCCTTACTCTTAATGTAACTTTTAGTATGTTATAGAATGACTAATGCTAAGCAAATTTTCAATTGTCCTTTATTTTTTTCTTTCTTATAGTTTTAGACTTGTTTGCCTTCTTTTTCTGACTCCTTACAGCTTTCAAAAGGGGGCACTGACCCCATCTAAAAACGAAATGCTCTGTAAGGCTACAAACTTATTAGTGGTGCTTGCGAAGCAAAGCATCACTACTGTTATCTTGCAAACTTATTTTTATTCTTCTTCCGTATGAAAGTTTGGCGCGTAACTAGTCCCGCACCGTTTGTCCTAGACCCATGAATGAGGTGTCAAATCGTGCGGCTTAATCGGGAATGGGGTGGTATGACTTTTCTAAGGGGTGGGTGGTTAATTGCCCCTTGCGGGGGCAATTAACCACCCCAAAAAGTCCCATAGATTAACATTGAGGCCAACTTTTGACGGATTCTGGCGCAGAGAGGGAATCTTGTAGAAACGTTAAATTTACCACATTTGAAGAGGTTTGCGACCTGTGTCAGATGATACCCCACACGAGGGTATAAGTTTTACCCCCGGGGCAGGAGAGGTCCCCAAATTTGCCCCATTGACTTATAATGGGGAATTTATCGAATAATTAGTTTGTCGCAGACCCATGAATGAGGTGTCAAACCGTTCAGCTTATTCAGGAATGGGGTGTTGTGACTTTTCTGTCCTATTTTGGGGACCCAAAAAAGTGAGCGGAGCCGCAAACAACCAATCAGATTTTCCCTATTGACTTCAATGAGAAAATGTAAACAGCTGTAATTCTCACAGTATCAAAGCCAGAGCTCCCAAACTTGGCACCGTGGGTCACTGGGTGACTGCAGCCAAAATTTACAAAAAGTGGGCGGAGTCTACAACAGCCAATCAAATTTCAGCCATTCAATTAAATAGGAAAATTTTAAACTGCTGCCGCTCTTAGACGGTTAATGGCAGCCTCCTCAAAGTTGGCACAGTTGGTCACTGGGGGACTGGGATTAAAGTTTGGAAATGTGGGCGGGGCCAAAACCAACCAATCAGATTTCTTTGATTGATTTTAATGGGAACAATTAAGAAGGCCGCCATTCTCTCAGTATTGATGTCAGGGACCTTGAATATCACAAATGTGGTCGCTGGGGGTTTCCACTTCAAGTTTAGAAAAAGTGGGTGGAGCCACCAACAACCAATCGAATTTCATTCATTGATTTTCAATAGAAAAAAATAAAAATGCTGCCATTTTTAGACATTAAATGACAGCATTCCCAAACTTTGGAATGTTAGTCACTGAGTGACTGTGGTTCACAATTAGGAATAAAATGGGGCGGGGCAACAATAGCCAATCAGATTTCAGCCTTTGACCTTAATGAAAAATGATAAACTGCTGCTATTATCACGGTTTAAATGCTAGGTGTACCAAACTTGGCTCAATTACTCACTGGGTGACTACGGTCAAAATTTAGGAAAAGTGGGTGGAGCCAAAAACAGCCAATCAGTTTATGTAAAAATTTTTTACTGCTGTTCTCACAGTATCAAAGCCAGAGCTCCCAAACTTGGCACCGTGGGTCACTGGGTGACTGCGGCTAAAATTTACAAAAAGTGGGTGGAGTCTACAACAGCCAATCAAATTTCAGCCATTCAATTAAATAGGAATTTTTTTAACTGCTGCCGCTCTTAGACGTTAATGGCAGGGTCCTCAAAGTTGGCACAGTTGGTCACTGGGGGACTGGGATTAAAATTAAGAAAAGTGGGTGGAGCCAAAACCAACCAATCAGATTTCTTTGGTTTTAATGGGAAAAATTAAGAAGGCTGCCATTCTCTCAGTATTGATGTCAGGGACCTTGAATATCACAAATGTGGTCGCTGGGGGTTTCCACTTCAAGTTTAGAAAAAGTGGGCGGAGCCACCAACAACCAATCAAATTTCATTCATTGATTTTCAATAGAAAAAAATAGAAATGCTGCCATTTTTACACATTAAATGACAGCATTCCCAAACTTTGGTATGTTAGTCACTGAGTGACTGTGGTTCACAATTAGGAAAAAAAGGGTCGGGGCAACAACAGCCAATGAGATTTCAGCCATTGACCTTAATGAAAAATGATAAACTGCTGCTATTATCACAGGCTAGGTGTACCAAACTCGGCTCAATTACTCACTGGGTAACTGCGGTCAAAATTTAGGAAAAGTGGGTGGAGCCAAGAACAGCCAATCAGATGTTCCCTATTGACTTCAATGAGAAAATGTAAACAGCTGTAATTCTCACAGTATCAAAGCCAGAACTCCCAAACTTGGCACCGTGCGTCACTGGGTGACTGCGGTCAAAATTTAGGAAAAGTGGGCGGAGACGCAAACAGCCAATCAGATTTCAGCCATTGACCTTAATGAAAAATGATAAACTGCTGCTATTATCACAGTTTAAATGCTAGGTGTACCAAACTTGGCTCAATTACTCACTGGGTGACCGTGGTCAAAATTTAGGACAAGTGGGTGGAGCCAAAAACAGCCAATCAGTTTTCACCTATTGACTTCAATATAAAATTTTGGAATACCGCCGTTCTCACCGTTTTAAAACCAGAGGCCCCAAACTTGGCACTGACCATGACTAGGTAACTGGGGTTAAAATTCAGAAAAATGGGCGGAGCTTAAGACAGTCAATCAAATTTTACCTAACGCTATTCAATGGGAATATTTAAATTCCTGTCATTCTTACACTGTTAATGTAAGAGTGCTCAAACTTGGTCCATTTGGTGACTGGGTTGCAAATTTTTAAAAGTGGACGGAGCCAAAAATAGCCAGTTTGTTTGGATTGATTTCAATGGTAAAATTTGGTTGGCTTTAAATTTCACCGGTTTAATCCGGATTCTACCGACTTTGTGTACCGACTTTGTGTACTCTCTAGGCACCAGGGGCGACTGGGCAAGACACCCAACATATATGGGGGGCCTGAGTTTTGCCACGGCAAGCACCACTCACATTTTCTTCAGGAAATGTACCTCTCTAGTTGTTATTGCTACTTTAATACTCATCTTTCTATTCAGGCCTCTCTTATTCATATTCCTGTCTTTTATTTGAATCAGTGCAAGGTTGCTAGGGTAATTTAGACGGCAGACTGCAGAAATGGCAAACTGAAGAATTCCTGAATAAAAAGCTCAAAAACCACAAACCACAAATCATAAAAAATGAAAACCAATAGCAAATTGTCTCAGAATATCACTCTTTACATCATAATCCGACTTAATTTAAAGGTGAACAGCCCCTTTAACAAACTTGATAGCTGCTGAACAAAACGCTAAGTAACAGAAAAACCATAAAAAAAAGATAAGTTGCACATTGTCTCAGAATATCAATGTCTATATCATTTCTAAAAGTTAATTTAAAGTTGAACAACCTCTTTAAGTCGATTTTACTAAACTGTTTCCAGTTTTTAAATTGAGTCACTTACCCCATCTAAAAAAAATACTCTGTAAGTACTACATATGTATAGTTGTTACCTCTTTTTATTACTAATTTTACTATTCAGGCCCTCTCCTATTCATATTCCAGTCTCTTATTCATATCAGTGCATTGCTAGGGTAATTTTGAACCTAGCACCTGGAGATTGCAAACTGGGAACTGCAGAATAAAAAACTAAATAACTCAAAAACTATAAAAGATGAAAACCAAATGCAAATCTTCGGAGCTTTACATTATAGCCTTAGCCATTGCAATATATAGTGTTTATTTTACTTGTATTGGTTTCTAGAATATGAGCAGTTTTAGGCTGCAAAAGTATATTATAAGTATAATATTATAACACATTAATGTGGGTGTGCTCTTAAGATATAAAAATATCTGAGTTGTTCAATATATAGTGTTTCTATTACAGCCTCTTTCAATGAATGCTAACCGTACACCAAGAGGGTTATTTACTAAACTCCAGTCTGGCTTTTTGGGTCAAAACTCCAATTTTTCGGGATTTATTAAAACCTGGTGCGAATCTGAAAATCCACCATCTCAGATCTGATGAGGTTGTCAGAAAAGGTCCCTATCCTATTTGGAAGTTTCTGTGGTCTTCATTATAATTAGCACAAAAATCCGACTATTTCAGGGTTTTCGTGCAAAAATCAGAAAAAATTTGGGCTTTTCAGGAAAAAGCCAGAAAAATTCGAGCAATATTGGCGAAAAACTGAAAAAAAACCTACATTCCCAATATTTCTTTCTATTTTACAGAGTATTCCCTTGATTCGATTAAATAGAGCTTTTTTAAAATAATAAATAAGGTCAAATTGTGGATTCTAGTTTGGTCTGACTTTTTTTAAAATAAAAAATCAGAAAAATTGAATTTTGATAAAAAACCCCCTTAAAGTGCCAGATGAGCAGATCTTTGGCTGGTTTGGGCATCCAAACCAATGTTCGAATCACAGTATTTCTAGTGTAGACCTGCCAGAAAGGGGCTTTATACAAGGTCCTATACAGTCCTTGTCTGATGGGATTTCAAACCTGCCAAATAGTTTTTTGCCAAATACCTGTTAGTGGGCTGTAGTTTTGGCTCTATACAGCAGCCAATAAGCTGTAGACTCAGTCTGGAGTAGCCTAGTTACCAGTTAATTTCAGTAAGTTAATGGCCATCTTTGTGCAGAAACAGGAATATCAAAGTTGCTGTACATTAGCTCGCATTACTATTCAGCCGGTGGGATCTGCTCACCACATATCTCTTCTCTAGACTGCGATTTTCTTTCATGAGGCCCTCCAAATAATCCTGTGTTCTCCTTTCTTTTGCAGGGGAAGGATGAGATGCGTTCCAGCCTTGGCCTACTCTTTCTGCAAGGAAAAGCATACTCTGCCTGACTTGCCTTATGATTATGGTGCTCTGCAGCCCCACATCAGTGCTGAAATTATGCAGCTACACCACAGTAAACACCATGCTACCTATGTAAACAACCTAAATATTACTGAGGAAAAATATGCAGAGGCCCTGGCTAAAGGTGAGTATTCATTTTGGTAACGAGCACATTGGGGTCCATTTATTATGCTGTATCAAAAGAATTTTGCCAAAAATAACATAACAATAAATCTGCCCCATTGTATTTTTTTTTGATTCTACTTTACACTTAGTGGCAGATTTATTATGTGGTGTAAAAAAATTGCAGAATGATTCATCACGCATCACCAAGCAATGTTGTGTTTAAATAAAATGCATAAAAATGGCGTCATTTTAAATGCACTTTTTCTTCAAGCAACTTCCACCAGAACATACTTACAAAGGTCTTAAGCAGTGTAAAATAATGGCAGCAAATCTGTTCACATGGTGTAAAATTAAACACACCTAGTTATATATTTTCCATTTATTTTACACAGCTTTTTACACAGTTTTTTCTGTGAATTTCATTTTACACAGCACAATAAATAGGCCCCTATATGCGAGCCTTTGCAGTTTTTATGATTCACATATAGGGGCAGATTTGCTAAAGGGCGAAGTGACCAACGCTGGTGAAAATTCACCAGCGTGACGTCATTCAGACACATAGACGATTTACGAACAGGTGCAAGCATAACATCGCAAGCGAAAGAGAGAGACGCTAGTGTTCATTCGCACTCAATCGCCAGGCAAATTTTCGCTCTGGCGAATGGACGTAACTCCGCAAATTCACTAAGATGCGGATTTTAGTGAACGTTACCTCTTTCGCCAAACTTGCCTTCTCCAGCTCAGACCAGGCGAAGTGCAATGGAGTGCATAGGACTTTTTTTTTTAGATAACAGGGTTCCCCCATACATTTTCTAACATATGGAACGTAAACTATACACTGGGCTCATGTGTAGGGCATTATAACAACTCTATTTTATTTATTAAGGTTCCCTGGACTTGTTTAATGTAATGTATTTGCTGCAACATATACGTGCATGCAACTTTATCGTTTCACGCCGTATGCAAATTAGGCAACTCTAGCGTATCTTCGCTTTGGTTGCCGAAGTAATGCTAGCGAAAATTCGCCAGTGTTCTGTGCCCTGGGCGCAACTTAGTGAATTAGCGTTGTCCCAGCGAATTTACACCTGGCGAAGTGTTGTGATGGCTGCGAAGCCGTCGCTGGCGAATTTTTGCCGGTTTAGGAATTTGCCCCATAGCCTTTCTCAGTGGCTTTGGCCAGGGCTGTCCACATAAACACTCATGAGACAAGGTAAGACTCTCAATTCAGTCTGTACTGTTAAGAGAACTTCATATTCTAGTGTATATAGAATTTCCGTTTCAACCAGGAAAATGTAGCTCTTACTGGGGTAGGAGACTGTTGTCTGACCCTGACACAGCAGGATTTGGGTCATCTGGGCAACGCTACATATTTCAACATGTCCATGTCCACCTGTTTTTTAAATGGATTCAACACCTTGATCCTACTTGGGATATAAAACACTTTATTTAAACAAAGAAGATGAACAATAAGGATGGGATTTCAAACCTGACACCTAGATTTCTGGTTGATCCTGCCAACTATCTGTTAGTGGGCTATAGTTTTGGCTCTCCACCAATAAGCTGTAGACTCAGTCTGGAGAAACCCAGTTAATTTCAGTAAATTAATAGCCACCTTTGTGCTGAACCAGGAATATCTAAGTTTCTGTACTTCAGCTCACATAATGTTAACTGTCCATTTTAGTGTATATAGAATTTCTGTTTCAACCTGCAAAATGTTGCTCTTACTGGGATAGGAGAAAAAATACTTTTTACAGAAGGCACCAGCAAACCATCAGCTGCTTGTATTTTCTAAAGCTGTTTGGAAGCTTTGTGATCAACACAACGCAGCCGACCATGAATACACGGTTCTGCTTCTGTTTGAAATATATTAGCATGTGTTTATTTTAGAGGAGACATGTTTCCTTTAATGATCAGAAATATCTGGCACATAGAAATTATGCACACCACTAGTACAGGTTGTGAAAACTGAAGCAGACTTTTATGCATATTGAAAAAATTAAAAATTCCATTTTATTTTAGCACAACTTGTTTAGCTTTGTTTGCTCAAAGGCCAAGCCATTCAAATAATGTTTAACAGAGCCAGTAGTAGTCCAAAATGTTATCTTGGCGGTGGATTGAAATCTGGTTGTTGCTCAGGGAAAGCATATTTATTCCTCCATCTACTTTAAAATGTTATATTATTATTGTCCATTATGTAGCTCAAACAACTTATGTGTTGACCATCTTATCTGTTCCTACCCAGCGGAGATAGTGCACATTCGCATACACTATGGTCAGGAGACAATTAACCTGTCTGTGTTATTTCAAAGATAAGTAAACCTTTAAAACAAGTGAATGTAAAATTGATGAGGGGGCTATTCTAAGCACTTTTGTCATTTACATTCATTATTTATTGTGGTTTTATTCCAAGATATTAAGGGATACATGTGCTGTTAATATGAATGAATTGTGTTACAACATCGCCACCTGCTGGTCAGTTTCCCTCCAGTCTGACCACCAAGTAGTCAAGGAAGTTGTCAGGAGAAAGAAAGAGGCTGCTCTGATGTTCTTCTGCTTAGGAAAGATGTGAGAAAGGTTTCTAATTTTTATCTTAATCAGAAGAACATCAGAGCAGCCTCTTTCTTTCTCCTGACAACTTCCTTGACTACTTGCTGGTCAGACTGGTGAGAAACTGACCAGCAGGTGGCGCTGTTGTAACAAAATTCATTCATATTAACAGTACATGTATCCCTTAATATCTTGGAATAAAAGCAAAATAAATAATGAATGTACGTTGCAAAATATCTTAGAATAGCATTCTCTTCAATTTTATATTCACTTATTTTAAAGGTTTACTTATCCTATAAGTACAGGAATATAGTAGATGACTCATAGGAAACTCCTCCACATGCACAGAAAACAGTACTTTATTAATTTGTATTTAGGAAACACCAGCATATTCCACAGCATTGTACAATAGATGGTGTATGCATTAAACATATAAGAATAAAACAACAACCAAAAACCAATGCAAGTGGTAAAGAGGGCCCTGCCCAAAAGAGTTACAATCTACTCCTTTCAGAGCATAACCAAACTCAGAACTAGTAACCATGGAAACATTGAGTCCCAGATCTGTAAATTAGATTAACAAATTGTACAAAGTAATCTGTAAGCATTGTGAATTGCATTATTAAAAATGCCACATAGTCAGTGCTATATCAATAAGCCCAACAACTGGTATCCAACAGATTTATTAAGGGTCGAATAGTAAATTCAAATTTCTGATTTTTTTTTTTTGGTGTCAAAATTCACACATTCGAATTTCAATCCCCCAATTCAAATGTTAATTTCAATGTGAGATTTATCACACCTCAACCATGGAAACAGTTCAAATTAGAATACACCTAAAACCTGCCGAGTTCATTTACAAGTCAATGGCAGAGTTCCGTTGAACCATTTGAATATGTTAATTGCCTTCCTAAAATTCAAGTTTTTTTCAGAGGGAAAACTCGTTTCAAGTTCGATTCAAATTTTTGGGTCGGGAGTATTCAATCAAATATTAGATGTTCAAATTTGTTTAGGGATGCACCGAATCCAGGATTCAGTTCAGGATTCGGCCTTTTTCAGCAGGATTCGGGCTAACCGAATCCTAATTTGCATATGCAAATTCGGATTCAGTCCGGTATTCGGCCAAATCTTTTGTAAAGGATTCGGGAGTTCGGCCGAATCCAAAATAGTGGATTCGGTGCATCCCTAAATTTTTTCTTAAATAACCTCCCATTCGAGTTGTGAGTATATTCGAATTTAATAGAGTAAAAAAAAATCACATACATTCAAAATTCAACCTTTTATAAATCTGCCCACTACACTTGCTGGTCATGTCCCAGATCTTCACAAGATTCTTTATTCTAGATAGAATACCAGATAGAAGGGCCCAGTAGTGATGACATTCTCTTCTCCACTGTAGTTATGCCAGTGCTGTATGTGACTGCCAAGTGCTCTGTAGTCTCTCATACATCTATTTGGGTATTTTGGTAATAGATTTAGAGACCTAAATGAGCAGTGTTCAAAGTGCAGTTGTCTTAGCAACAAATGCAAAAATGCTGAATGGTTGCTATATGGCAACTACACTTGTGTTTGTAAATGAGTCCTACTGAGTTCTCTGTCCCTTAAGATTACTCAACTTCCAGCCGGTAATGTGACAAATGAAGGAAATGAATGACACCATGAAATACTCACTGATGTCACATATGATAAGTCACAGAGTTTGGTTGTTATTGGTTACTAGACAGGCGCTAACATTTATTATATTTCTTTATCTAAGTGAGATGGCACAGGCTGATTAAGCAAGTTTACCACACCGATCAAGCCAAGACAAGCCTTTTAAAGGGTGTATTTAATTTAAAGGGAACACTAATGTACTATTGCATGTTTCACAATTTTGCAAATTAATCTAGTTTCTATGCACAAATAGTTGATGTCTTCACCTTTTTGCATAGCTGTACAGGTGCTTAGATCAGCATATGTTGTGTTATGCTCTGAGGGTCTTTTTTTTTTTAAAAAAAGGCGCAAAAACGTCCTAATTGCATGTAGCTTGTATACATACATTTACAAATACACGTATGCCCCTTTGTGCTTTGAGCTACAGGAAATGCGATGCTTTGACATGACAAATTCACTGGGTGCCAATATGTTGGGCAGTACAGATAAACCCAATATATTCAAACACTATGTGGTGTGATGACTGGACCTACATGAGGGACCAATTAAAAAAAAAAAAACTTTTATTATATTTAACAGGGGATGTTACAACTCAAGTCTCTCTTCAAGCTGCACTTAAATTTAATGGTGGTGGCCATATCAATCACACAATCTTCTGGACAAACCTTTCTCCTAATGGTGGAGGGGAACCACAAGGTAAGTACATGTCAGTTTGTGTTTGTCATACTGCTGTAATCCTGGGGGGTGAGGGCCAAAAGATGTGAGTAAATGTAAGAGGAATGTTTATATGGAGCAATTCCCTGAATTCTTTTCTACAGGACAATTGCTATGGGTATGGTACCTGTTATCCAAAATCCTGGGGATATTTTCTGTAATTTGGATCTTAATTTTCTACTAGAAAATGATTTAAATTTTAAATAATCCTAATAGGCTGGTGTTGTCTTCAATAAGGATTAATTATATCTTCGTTTTATCCAATACAACATACTTTTTTATTATTACAGAGGAAAAGGGAATCATTTTTTAAAATTTTGATTATTTGAGTAAAAATGGAGTTTATGGGGAAATGGCCTTTCCCTTAATTCAGAGCTTTCTGGATAACTGGTTTCCTGATAATGGATCCCATACCTGAACTGTCAAATGTATATAAATACAGTTATATGAAGCCATGTCTTAGCAGAGAAAGCCCAGGCAGGCCTGGCTGTCCAATGAAAATAAGGTTTTGAACACAGGAAGAAGTACACATCCAGTCAACATTTTAGCTTGCTTATTATTATTGCGTTAATTAATTGCTTAAATAGCAATCCGTGGCAATGTTGTATGCAAATGTTGTCGTTTATAATGAGTCATTTTTTTTATAGCCAGGTTTATAAATGCTTTATAAATCCACAAAAGCGATATTTTAGTATCTAATATTTTTATTCACACACAGGACCTATACTGAAAGAAAGCTTTTATATTAAGGGGATATTGGCAGATGGTGTATTGAAATATTATTTACCAATAGTCTGTATAAATTTGGGGGGATTTGTGCCGGTATCAAACATGAAGTTGCCCTGTTATGATTGGTCAATAAAATTGTGCTTATCTACCCCCTAGAGGCGACTTCCGCAATAGGAGTCAAATGCAAAGCAGTGTCACTTTTCAATGCTGCAGCAGAGGGGGAGGTGGAGAATCTGAGGGTGCAGCATGTTGTATTATAATATTCTATTGTTAACCAAAAATCAAAGGTGATGGTCTATATATACATCAAACCTATAATATCTCTGGATAAATGACCATAATTTAACAAAAGAGACTTATTGTCCAAGTAGCAATGTGTCATCAAAATCATAATATAAAATCAATATTTATTAATTAAATCCACTTTTTATATGAGCTAGAAAAAAAGCTGCAATAGGGAATGGACACTGAAAATTGGATCATTATACTTTGAGCGTACTAAACGATCGTTAAATAAATAAACCCAATAGGATTGTTAAGCATTCAGTAAGCATTCATAATATCTTATTACAGAGAAAAAGGAAAATTATTTTAAAAATGTTAAATATTTGTTAATAATGAGTCTATGGGTAATTCAGAGCTTTCTGGATGACGGTTTCAAGGTAACGAAACCAATACCTGTACTAATTGGGAAATTGGTCAGTTTTTTTTTCTTTTGTATTAAAAGAGCATTTTATTTAGTCATCCGCATTTCGTTCATGTAGAAATTTATCCTCCGAAGAAGAAGCATATTTTTTTCTGTGTAGTGTAGATTCTGCAACTCATTACTTTTCTTGCCTTCAATCAATCAGGAGAACTTCTAGATACCATAAAGCGAGACTTCGGCTCCTTTCAGAAGTTTAAGGAAAAGTTAACTGCGGTATCAGTTGGAGTCCAGGGATCAGGGTGGGGATGGCTGGGTTATAATAAGGATTCTAATAAACTTCAACTGGCTGCCTGTGCCAATCAAGACCCTCTACAAGGAACAACAGGTAACCCTCCTTTTTTTTTTTTTTTCTTTTTTAATGCTACTGTTAATTCCTAAATATTTAGCCATCTAGTAGTGTAAGGGTAAAACTACAAATTTTGATATTTGAAAAAGTTTTGTAAACACAATTACATTGCTCTGCCTGTTTCTCTTTTCCTCAGGTCTTATCCCTCTACTTGGAATTGATGTGTGGGAGCATGCTTATTACTTGCAATATAAAAATGTCAGACCAGACTATTTGAAAGCGATCTGGGATGTTATCAACTGGGAGAATGTCGCCGAAAGATATCAGGCTTCCAGAAAATAAAGTGCTGGGTCTGTTCTGTCCATTAAAACCTATTTAACACATCTATGGTTAAACTTTTTCTGTCTGTTTCTCAAAGCAAATTGCTGCTTCTCTCATTTAACATGTCCTCAAAATGAATGCACTTATTAGATTTATAGGCCATGTCAAATCTCAGAGCACATAGAAGCCTGTATAATCAGCACTTTTTATAGCTGGAGTTGTATTGATGGTTTGTTCTGTAAGTTACATTTTGCAATTCAATAATAAAGGCAGCAGCAATGTTAGTTTCTTCCTTACTGACTTTTTAAAAAAAAAAATTTGTATATTGCTTTGACAACAAAAGCATAACTGCTAAGTGGCACAGCCGGATTATGAACTCCAAACAGCACTGTGTGAGAGAGGGAAGTTAGAAATACAAAAAAAAATCCATGGTTGTTGAAACCTGAATAAGTAAAAGATGACCAACACTAATGAGAAAAACAAACATTTTATTGGCTATGAAAAGGGACATTTTTAGGACGAGGTGCCCCTTACAACTGCCATTAAAGTCAAATAGTGCCTGCCTTTCTTACTTCTAATGCTGTTAGGCTACTTACGGACGAGGAGTTGCTTGTGTGTTCCGCTCTTTCGTGCCTTATACTGCAAGCAAACGGAAGAGCTTTAACACAGTCTACAACTATGCTAACACGAGTTCCCTCACGGTGGAGGGGAAACATGTGCAAACTCTTAACACTGCCTGTTCAACTCCTCCATCATGTGCAGCAACAAATTCTACTTATCAAACTGGAAAGACTTTGGGATTCTTAAAGGATGCAGAAGATTTTTCTATGGTGGTGGGGGGGGGACTAGTTATGTCTATACCCCTCACATGCCATTTACCCCCCTCATTTTGTCCCTACCCTGCTTACTCCTCAACTCTACATATGCCATGCTGAACTGAAGGTGGAATGCTCCTCCAGTAAATCAGATTATAAAATATCATGATGTTACTGTCTAATGTTTATTTAAGTTTTTCGCCATTAGGGCTCCTCTGAGGTGGACCCAGATAATGTTCTTGTACAGGGCCTTGCGATTTCTGATAGCTACCCTGCCCATATGTCCTGAGCTTTGGACAGATCTAAAGGGACACCATTTCAGTTACTTATTTTGCACAGCTTAAATGTTTAGAAATAGGTTTTTGGAATCAAATTCATTCCGACTGATTCCCACGCCTTGGTTGCTCTGAAGTTTTCCAAGAAAAAAATCAATTAAATGACTTACCTACATAGGGTTTTAATCATAAGCACCTTTTAATTTAGTGGCAACTTTCTTGCAACATTGTGCATAACCAAGTTATCCTGATCCAGAGAACGAAAACAACTAGTTATCTAATTTTACTCCCAAGGGACCACATTCTAAAATCTCCTTAAATTAAGAATCAGACTAATCTGTGTGTCTTTAGCCTTGGGCACCATCTATACCTAAGCTCATCTAACATTTTGATATATTTAGTCATTGCTGCTCCCATGTGCAAGTTACAATAATCTGACTGTTAAGAACTCCTTTTGTTGCTGATGGCTAATGATAATTTTCTTTCCAATAACCCCATTCATTCAGAATAAAAAAATAATTGCTAGCAAACTGTGACAACTTCCAACACAATATTTCCTTAGTGCTCTAATCACTATACAAACTTCTTCAGATCTAGATCCTTTCCTGTTAGTTTTTTCTCACATGCTTCTGCTAGACAGGACCCGACAAATGCACTGACAAATCAACTAAACAGAACTGCAAGTAGTATGCTTGGACATGTACCTTTATTGAGTAACATCAAATGTGTACAACCTTCTATCTATTTTAGAGCATCTGCAGTTGTAAATTTGGTTTAAAATCTCCCTGCAACACAAGCATAAAAACCCAGATTCCGCAAGCACAAAATATAAACGTGTCAGGCATTTTAACAAGATATTTTTATTTTTATTTCTATAGCTTTTTTATTAAAGGTTTAACAATACTGATATATATATATATATCAATTTACTGTCATCACCTTCTATTTTATGCGGTAAATGCTTCGAATGATGTAGGAATTGATGTAGGAAAGACACACCATTGGTGTATAAAAGAAAGGCTATCAATGGCTCCACAAGGTGGCACTAAAGTCATGTACTCTGTATGGTTCTTCTCTTTTTAAAAGAGTTTTGGAATTACCCATTTCTTACAGGAAAGGCTGGTAACTTGCAGCCTAGGGGTCAAGTTTAACTAGATGAGCCATAAATGGAAATCTAATTCAGTGAACTCCTTTACATTAATCAATACTGGGAAAACAGATTAAAATACACCCTATATATTTGGCACAACTATTTAAATGTTCTTTAATTTAAACTTTATCTCTTTTTTGATAAGTTAAAATTTTTCAATTAAAATAATTTCAGCCACCCAGTATCCTTTCTATTAGTAGCATTTCATATAGCAGATACTAGAGGACAGGGCTTACATTGTTACATTCCAGTTTATTACATATTTATATCACCCAGTTCTATGGGGAGCCGTTTGTCCCAAATACATTCTGTATACAAAACTATCCTTAATACACAGAATGAATGTCTCTCATGTTATACACAGATACAAAAATATACAAAAGACATTTCTATTAAAGAATGAAAACAAAATCTGGTTAGTGCACAAAAGGATGTCATTATATCACAAACTCCATTCTGTACAGTTTAACAAGCAATCTGTCTCACAAATGTATAACCTCCATGTAATGGACACACTTATGTGCAGAGTTACTTACAGAATGAATTATGTAAAAACAAAGTTGGACATAATATATAATAGTGTAACTAACTAGTGCTTGTCAAGCTAGATTTGACTGACAAAATAGATATCCGTGACAGAAAGCAAGATTTTATAGTACAGGATTCATTCTTTCCGCAAAATGACAGTTTTGTTTCACAAAACAGATAAAATAACCATTCTGTGAAGTAGTATACAGCTACAGTATCAATCAACTTGACAGGTGCCCCGCCCCCTGACAGGTGCCCCGCCCCTAATGGGCGGGGTTACCGCCCCTAATGGGCGGAGCTAAGTTTGATCTGCTCTTTCTGACCTGACATGGCCACGCCCACTGCGGCAAAGCATTCCCCGCCCATTGCGCGGCCGCCATTTTGTGAAATTAAGCCGCCATTTTGTGTAATACCCATAAACCCTAGCTAGCCAGCGGCAAAGCATTCCCCGCCCACTGCGCGGCCGCCATTTTGTGAAATTAAGCCGCCATTTTGTGTAGTACCCATAAACCCTAGCTAGCCAGAGGCAAAGCATTCCCCGCCCACTGCGCAGCGGCCATTTTGTGAAATTAAGCCGCCATTTTATGTAATGCCCATAAACCCTAGCTATCCTCTACTGTGAGCGCCACCAGTTGGTTATGTTTGATATTACAAGCGCTATATGGGATCACTGTGTGACTGTGAGGGCCATCATGCGGTTTTTGTTATAACTACCGATGAATACCGAAAAAAGACATGTACAGACATGACTTTTGGTATTTTATAGGGCCTCAGGGATGGGCCTACATGCCTGGGCATGTCTAGACCAGTGTAGAGCATATGTATAAATATGAATTAGAAATAAATACAGCATACATAGTGTGATGAAACATAACATATTTTTATTAAAGATAAACCAACACACATAATGTGAAATATACATTGTAAAAATATACAGAAATGTACCAAATACTGTATTCACTAATACGCATTTATATAAACGGTTTGTTGGTAATTTTTTTTTTTTGTTTTCAATTCTACACATATATACAGCTATAAATACACATAGATATATACATTTAGTATTTCAACCAGTCAATAGACTGAAGCAGAGAGCTAGAGCGTTTTTTAGGTAACATGTATCTATGGGGGGTTAATGATCCAGGGGTGCCTACAGTAGTACTCTGCATTGGTAAGTGTTTTATAAGTTTAGGGTTTGATGATGAAGGTCCAGAATCAATATGTATTTTTATATTATTGAAATATTCACGATTTGAAGTATTACCGATGACTGATGAAGGTATATTAAGCTCAGCCATCACGCGAAGCATTGTATCCCAGCCGTGGGGCATTTTACGCTCAGCAACATAATGACTCTGCGTAACACCACGGACCAAGTCCAGTATATTAGAACCTGATACTGTGTCATTTTTATAAACAAGTTCCCCTTTGTCATTCCAATCTACAATATGTTTTGATTGTGACATTTTGGCAAGTAATAACTTAGCATTTTTTTTAAAGCGCGGATTTACATTGTTTATAACCTCATCAAACATAGTATCAGCTGCTGTAGTGACGGTATCACCATCTGAATTCGGTTGTGTCACAGTTATGGCGGGATCTCCAGGTGGCATTAAAAGTGTTAAGCTCATCTTCTCACGATCATCCTGCTTCGCATGAACCAGGTACTTTTGCAATACAGTTGTATAACGATATATTTTTTCACTATCTGATAAGTCTTTTCGCTGTATAATATCAGAAATCTCACCATCAAGTTGCTGTGAGACAGAATGGTGCTTATGAACAACCTTATCGGCCGTCCGTTGTAAGCGATCTATATCCTGTTTAGGAACTAAGTACATTTTTTCAGTGTACTCCATTAACGGTTAGTCAGTAGACCAGTTAGCAGAGGTATAGCAAAACCCAATAGAGAGGGGATGAAACCACCGGACTGGTTCACTAGACGTTTCTTCTTAACAAATGAAAATGTTTTGTTGCTCAAAGTTTTTATAACTTTTCGCCACTTTTTAAGCACCCCCACTTGGTGATTTGTAAGTGGTATTTTACCTTTAAGAGTGTTGAGCGCTATTTCACATATGGCTGCGATCAAGTCATCCGATGCTGTACACAGAATGACCCTTCTCTGATTCGGCTTAGCATTCATTAACATTTTTAAAGTATGCCAATTACGCCTCAAACGTGTAGACATGTTAACCGCCTGTGGAAAAATAGCTAATGACCTAACAAGTATGAAATCACCTCTTTTTAGAGTTTTGCTTTTTAGGGATATATACAACGGGCAGTTCTGGAGGAAATAAACCGGTTCTTAACCTATAATTATCTGGGGTTGCAGAACGTAAATCTACCAGTAAATAGCCATATGGCATACATGTAGCATCCTCAAACGCCTCTAAAAAGAAATTTGATTTGCCAGGGTACATCTGTCTAGCCAGAGTAGTAATTTGGAGTTTATCACGCGGATTCTTAAAAAGCACCATATACTTGGTGTTTAAATTTATGGTTCGGCTCTTTTTTCCTTGACAAAATATATTTTGTACAAGGTACATGATGCTGAGATTTCGGTGGTGTACATACTTGGTAAATGCTTTTTCAAGCTCAGAGTTTTCACTAGCAGACTCCATGAGATCATCGACAATAGTCAGATTGATTTTATCAGGGGGGAATAGCTCATCATCATTAAAGCTATTTGGTAATCCTTCTATAAACCGAACATTTGGTATTTTCTGTAACAACTCATCATAAAGTGATTGCCAGCATGCATAAAACCAAACAATATTATCAGGCCTGTGCGACAACAGTGTAGCTGAACTATACAGTAGTTGTTTCACAAAAAAACTTTTTCCTGAATTAGAAGGTCCAGCCAGTATACATGAAAAAGGGTGTTGAAGTCTAGTGTCCATGGTTACTGTAACCAAAAGCTATACTTTGATAACCGTCTGTTAGTCGTCGTTTATCATAAACACATTTTTGTGTTTTCTGCAACGTCCGAGTCTCTATTTGCCAGCACTTTTTGTTTCTAACTATACCGTCCTGACGTACCACAATCTTTTTCTGGTGTTGAGGGGTTGAATTTTCTGGGTAGTCTAATACCAGATCCTTTAGGCTGTCAAAGTTTATCAACTGGATATTGTTAGCATTTAGTGTAATGCCTTTAACCTTTAGGCAAGTCTTACCTGTCGATAACTTATAACCGTAGGTTTTAGGTCCACCCGATACAAATTCAGTAATGTAAGTGTCAGTAGGTAACTCACTGGTCAGTTCCCCTAGGTAGTCACCAAGAGGCGGATTCCAGTCACCGTCCTTGCTTACAAAAATAACCGAGTCAGTGTCATGATATAGACAGCGTTCTTTTAGACTGGCCAGAAGATTGTATAATTCAAGCCTGGCGTATGCTGTGGTAAAACAAGCAATAAATATGTTTGTGTTACGTGAAAGAGTTTGACATTCTTTTGCATACTTCCAATTAACCATTGCTGTGTCATCATCTAAAAAATCTAATGATGACACTTCGTACTGAGATAGAAATGCGTACTTAAAGAGATCATCTGGATTAGTGACGATGCTAGTTGTAGGTAGATTAGATTTTTGACCAAATTTACCCCACAGAGAATTTAGAAACAGTTTAGCTATTTGTCTTTTTGCTGGATTGGGGGTTATATGTTCTCGTCTTAATAGCACACCCTCCTTATCCAAATAATCATCAACATACATCTGTTTTTTCTCGTCATCTGTACACCAACTGGGGTAGCCTGAGGTTATCAGATCTGTTATCATACTTATGACTGTTAGATGATTTGGTCGTTATTGAGTCCCTAGAGTCTATAGTAGGTGTTACAACACTAGCCGATCTGTGTTTTTTAGACCAGACATTCAATGTTTTACGCCCTAAAGGTCGTTTTATTCTAAGAAAACTGTTATTACTTTGTTGCACAGGACACTGATGTGTTGGTTTTATGTTTGCTGACTCACCAGATACAGAATCATCGATATTCAGAGGAGTTATTCTGTTGCACTGATTCGTAGGATCTACATTTAACGGAGACAGTATCTCGATTTCATCAATATGTTCAGCTGGCTGCTGAGTGGGTGACTGAATTGATGCTGCAAATAAATAAATTAATTAATTAATTAAAAAAAAAAAAAAAAAAATGCATGAAGCATTAAAATATGTCTTATATCCGTTATATGAACACATTCTAAATATTGTTTCTACGTACCAGTGTCTTGAGGATCTAGGAGTTGTGTTGTAGATACTTTAGTTCTTTCAACATAGGTGCTAACATCGGTTGAACTAGTTGTGGGTACTTGAATGGTACTGCTGTTTTTTGAAGCCTGTAATTTTGCAGCACGCCTTTTTGTTAATGATAACTTTGAAACTGCAATAAAAATACATAATAAAATTACAATACATTAGAATTATTGTGATTTAGGCATATACTTTTTAAAAAAATATATATATAAATATATATAAAACTAACCAAATGCTGGCTTGGTACATTTACGAGCTTCTAAAGTCGTGTTATCATTGATCAACGAATCAAAAGAGTTATGCACATCAGCCGTTACACGAAACACGTTTTTACAGCTGCTTTCTGTTGTGTCTATAACGATAATGATAAAATTTACACACAAAGTAAGAACATCAACCATGATTTTACAAATATACAAAGTAATTTTAGCATTATAACTTAAACAATCAAATAAATGAATAAATACATCAAACAAAACATCTAAGTTAAAAATAAATAAAAATCAATAGTTCTGTAAACTCTACATATAATGAAATATACACTTATATAGTAGTACAGTGCCAACGAATGTAAGAACTAATTAAACCGTAACCATGATTTTACAAATGTACAAAGTGAGCTTAGTATTATAGCTTGAACAATCAATCAAATGAATAATTACAAGAAACAACATTTGTATCTATTTAACGTTAAAAATAAATAAAAATCAATAGTTCTGTAAAATATATATATATAATGAAATATACACTTACATAGCTGTACATCACCAATGAGCTGATCACCTCGATTATGATCCAACGTCTGAACTGTGCGAGTCTGTAGTAACACAGTAATTTAAATTATTTGTGACGTAAAATAAAACGTCATTTCCAGTTCCAATAAGGTTACTATTGATCTTAACATTTATAGTTTACAGATCTACATTATACACATAAAAATAAAACAAAGCCAAATAATATATAAAAACCATACTATACCTTTGACATATCGCAAACTTCTTTTCTAGACTCCATCACAAGTGTAATGTCTTCCTGTTACTGTATATGTACTGTATCCATTCCACAACTGCCATTTATATATATGACTACTATCTCAAACAACCTTAGCTACAATTACAGATGGTGATCGATTCCCAGCATTGAAAAAGCTGTACTGGTGGCATGTGTTTAGTCAGCTGTCACTTATTTGTAAACCTGAAATGCCCTTCACAAATATTAGTTGCATTTAGACACAGTCTATTGTCATTATTAATTAAATTCGAACTTAGTCATGAAACTGTCTTGTTGACCTGTGTTTAGCCAGTTGTCACCTATTTGTATACCTGGAATGTCCTTCACATTTATTAGCTACATTTACACACAATCCTTTGTCCTTATTCATTAAATTAGCCCTTAGTCACGAAACTGTCTTGGTGACCTGTGTTTAGCCCGTTGTCACTTATTTGAACAGCTGTAATACCAATATCGAAATAATACGTAGGAGTCATAAATTCTATTTTAAAAATGTGACATTTATTTATATATATTTATAACAGATAGCAGTATACAAAGTTCAACTTTTTTTTTTTTTTTTTTTTTTTTTTTAAAATTGTAAAATACACAATATTAAAATACACAACAAACCCGTTTATATAAATGTGTACTAGTGAATACAGTATTTGGTACATTTCTGTATATTTTTACAGTGTATATTTCTAATTCTTAAGCTACGCATGTGTTTCCATACAAATCTGGAAACCAAATGATCATTTAGTTTTAAATCTTCAGTGAAGTAGTTCAATACATTTTTAAATGTCAAACCACTACAAATTTGATGAATAAAAAAAATACAAAATTCCCCACACACAGATGATAGAGTACTTTGTAACTGATCATTATGATAAATAATTTGATCGGCATTCTTGTTAATGAAATGTAAAATTTCAACAGGGTAAAACCCACTCAGAGGCGATATTCCATATGAATCAAAAAATAGGACACGTCTTTTACTATCGATGAAAATGGCTAACCAATGTTCACCAGGTAGTCTAGAATTATGAGTGTTTATAATATACGCGGCCGGTAAGTATTCCAATTTACGAACAGGTAAGAGATCACACGGGAAAACTCCAACGAATACATGGCGTGTGCAGGGGTCGGATCTTAGAATACGTGTAATCTCCAGGGTATTCATTTTTGTTTTTACTTATAGAAAATCATACAGTACTTCACGTCTCTGATTTATCTCAATAATGTTGTCAAACACCCCATATACAATCATATTTACAGTTCTGTCCAGCGCTCTTGAAAATCTTATTTCAGCTCTTAGATTACCACTACGTATCAATGAAAAATGACAACCACGTTCTTGATCCGGAGTTAAATCAAAGCCGAATAATGTATATCCTCCAAGAAACGATTCACGGTCTATTACAAAGCCAGAATCAATGTTCTTTTTTCCCGCAATTTGTACAAGAGCCATGTACTCTCTGATGGCGTTTCCATTTTCAAAAACAGGTTGAAAAGCTTTGCTGGGAATTTGGGTTCCGTCGCTGTATAGGGCAATGAAATTTATGTTGTTATGATGGAAGCATAACGGATTTAAATCTAGCGAGCCGGAAAATGCGTCATTTTCGATAAAACCTATGATTACCAGCTTCGGAAGCTGCCCCAAAAAGAGGTTTTCTTGGTTGCAAACACGACTGCCTGCCGGTATGCTGAATACTTTCATACTGACACGATCAATGACATACTTAGCATTACTGGTCAGAAGGCCCTGGGCGTGACCTATACGCACAGCGGGTGATACCTGTACTCTTTTAACAAAAAGTGACGCGTTAAGTATTTGAACCTTGAATGGTTCAGCTTCGGCAGACATTAAGCAAAATTGGTCCTTATTCCTGGTAAGTTTTATTTTCAAGTCTAAACCGCTTAATAATAATTTATCCTGATAGAACAAGTCTGTGTGTAGTGGACCTTGCAACTCAAAGATCCGCCCACGTTCAGTTAGGCGCGCGCGCTTTGTGAAACCTTCATTATCACCCCCTAGAACACGCGTATGATGATGTCCGGCTGTATCCTTGTAAAACATTCCGGCAGTGAATTGTGATGATAATGCGTCAGAACTATAATTCAGAATAGTCTCGATGTAAGCCCTGTAGGCATACAAATTATTAGATTGCGTTATGAGTCTATCACCCAGTGTAACATCTAACTGGTTAAATAAGGTTGCAATAGGATAATTGATGAGGCTCACACGGGCTCCATCCGCTGGTGCTGTGTTGTCGTTTTTTAGTATTCTACATGTAACATAGAGTAAGGTATTGTTGAGATCCAGGTAATGTTCACCGCTACCAGCTATATAGAATTCCAATGGAGCTGTATCGTTGATGGCGGATAACGGTTGTACTTCCACGTACATACTCTTTTCTACACTTGTTTGGGTAGGCTGTATTTCAAAAAGGTCCAATTCCGACTTTACACATTCGACTGATGATGAGTGGATAAATGCCATGATTTTTCCGGATGTCGATACTAGCTAGAATATATCGTTTTTGTCTCTGGCACCGCCGCGTTGCTTCTTTTTCTTTCTGTCTTTACTCTTATTGTTTAGACGTTGAAGCGTCCAAGGCGGATGTAGCGTAACCCTCTTCCGTTTTTTATTGGGGGTGTTTTTGCTTATGTAGACTAGACCCGAGCCATCCTGGCCGTCACCGGTAATTTTATTCATCATGGCGGTTGAAAATTTACCTACAACATCTTTAGCTATATTTTTGGCTGCTGTTTTTACATGTGGCTTTACAAAGTCTATACCGCGTTTCAGTAGCGGAACAGCGCGGCGAAAAAGAGCTCTAAATACACCGGCCAATCCAGCTCCATGTTGGTACGCACCCCCGTGGAAACCAGAAATTCCGTGACCAGCTTGCGCTTTATAATAAGCGCTGTAAATGTTTGGCTCCCCATAGTTTTTTATAGCCACCATAGTATATTAATAGATGCCTCCACGCCGCGGGCGAAAGTGTAGTTTCACTATGGCTTTCCCGTATTTAAATGACACGTTTCTGTTCTGATCATTCTTTATCTCTATCGTGATGTTGTCAAAATGATGCTTACTGACAGGAATGTAATCCGGCTTTATAAACTGCTGTGTAATAATTTCATTGTTGATACCTAATATTGGTACGGTTCGAAGCAACGTTGTATAGAAATCACCAATCCGCTGGGGTCTGATAATGTCTGAGTATACAAATAACGTGTAAAATCCCGCTTTTATATCCGCACATACTCGACCATTGATGCTGTTATTAAAATGGTTAGAATCAATACCTAAAATAGCTGTTAATTTATTACTAGCCAAGAATGTGTGTGTCCCTTTTACAGATACTAATCGTTCTAACTCATCGTATCGCAACTTTACATCGTACACTGGTGATTTTAAAGTTTCAATTTTATCATTTATAGCCTTTATCAGGTCTCTTACAGTGCTGTACAAGCCAGGCTTTATATTTAGTTCTTTCAGGGGTCCTCCAGGAATTCCTACATATATGAGTCCTTCATCAGATTCAATATTGTTGAATGTATGAGGATATTGTATTTCGGTCATTCCAACTTCCCACTCGCCTTTGAGCATAACGGGTTTAGATAATTTCACAGTGTAGCTGGATATTTCATTTTGAGGGTATGCGTTAAGCGATGCATTACTGGGTAGTGTTATATAAAAATCGCTTTCCTCCATTATCACTGAAATTTAAAAAGAGGTTAGTTGTTGCTTTTTGATCCAACTATTGAACTTTGCCGGATAGCCTAACCATTTAACGTAGTAAAGAATCTGTCCTCTGACAACTTTCTGTTTCAGTACCTTTTCAATTCTGTATACACGATTGTAATTTTCAGGTATCTTCTGTATTTCTTCAGCATAGAATGTGCCTTCAATTGGTTCGTCGTATATATCCTTTAACTTGTAGACTGGCCTCACGCCTCTAGTGTTCACCGCGGTAATGATGAAAATCTCATCTGTAAAGCTCTGTTCATAACCTTTACTAAAAACGTCTTTGTATTTTGAAATCCTCACGTGATCACCGAGTTTAAAGGTTGGTTTAATTTTTTTAGATTTAAAGTAACAGGCATATATATTTTTCCAGACCGTGAGTGAGTTTGCATTTGTTACATCAACAGGCCTGATGCGTGTTGTTCGATGGACAGTGTGGTTATAACTATAAACGATGTCCTTTAATACGTTTATATAACGATATGTATTGTTTTTGGTAAAATAGCGCCACATTTTAGATTTTAATGTCCTATTAAATCTCTCCACAATTGCCGCTTTTACATTATTGTTAGTCACAAAGTGGTGTATAGCCTGTTTTTTAAATAATGCTTTTACATTCTTATTTAAAAACTCTTTACCGCGATCAGTCTGTAGTTTGCAAGGTTTACGGCCACTGCTAAATATAGTCTCAAAAGCGTTTGTAACACTTTTGCCTGTTTTATCATACAGACTAAAGACCCAGGCATATTTTGACAACACATCTATGACAGTAAGTATGTATTTAACCCCGTTGTTGTATTTTGCATAATCCGTCATTGAGACCAAGTCTGCCTGCCATTGTGCGTCTATATCTGAAACACAAATTCTATTTCTTTCGAAATTCTTACGTACTGGTTTGTGTAGCGTATATGAATCCTGAGTGGTCAACCACTGCCTTACAGTATTTTGTTTTATGCCTTTATTTTTAACACTCTGATACAAGTTTTGAACACCACCAAAACTGCCTGTATTTTGAGGCGTATAGTATGCTTTTTTTAACACCACTTTAATGTTTTTCGATAATGACGCCATTTCTATTGTGAAAGACAATGTTTTAAAATGTATCAAGCATTTAGATTAAATGCATAATGAACCTGAAAGCTCATTCCCCTTTTAGATCAGCAGTAGTCCGTGATTGCCTGACAACCCTGTTACATAATGAGTTGTGCATTTCAAAAAGGTTCACAAGTAATTGCCAAAGCAGACATAGTCTCTTATGCATTTCAAAAAGGTTCACACTGTTTTGGAGGTCTATAAACAATCCTTGATTTTTTCAGTTTCGCTGTTGCAGAGCAATCCTATCGTCTTGTGCAGTTCAAAAAAGTTCACATGTGAATTGTAATAGTTTTGGAGGAGTGAGACCTGTCCTTGTTTTTTATCAGTTTCACAGATGCAGAGCAGTCCAAATGTCTTGTTTTCTCGTCGCTATTTTCACATCGGAATGTGTTAATTTAAAAAGAACAAACATTTAAGTCATCTGTTTTTTTTTAAATTTATTTATTTATTTTTTTCCTGGAATTCATCTGTAGTTATAACAAAAACCGCATGATGGCCCTCGCAGTCACACCGCGACCCCATATAGCGCTTGTAATATCAAACATAACCAACTGGTGGCGCTCACAGTAGAGGATAGCTAGGGTTTATGGGCATTACATAAAATGGCGGCTTAATTTCACAAAATGGCCGCTGCGCAGTGGGCGGGGAATGCTTTGCCTCTGGCTAGCTAGGGTTTATGGGTACTACACAAAATGGCGGCTTAATTTCACAAAATGGCGGCCGCGCAGTGGGCGGGGAATGCTTTGCCGCTGGCTAGCTAGGGTTTATGGGTATTACACAAAATGGCGGCTTAATTTCACAAAATGGCGGCCGCGCAATGGGCGGGGAATGCTTTGCCGCAGTGGGCGTGGCCATGTCAGGTCAGAAAGAGCAGATCAAACTTAGCTCCGCCCATTAGGGGCGGGGCACCTGTCAGGGGGCGGGGCACCTGTCAAGTTGATTGATACTGTAGCTGTATACTACTCTGTGAAGCAACACTGTCAGTCACATTCCTGAACCAATAAGAACAAACTTATTGCCATATACAAACAAGATGAGAAGTGGCCAGCTCTGCTCCACATGGCTAAGGCAAAGTATCTGACCTGCTATAGAGGGCGCCCTCTAATGTCCCCTGTGCTGCATAGTAATAAACATGAACAAACCTTTCCTAAAAGAGCTGCTGTTAAACACTACAGGTTCATAAATGGAAGTTTTTACAAATGGCTGATAAATATAGTGCTGCACTTATAATGATTGTAGAAAAAGAAAAGAATGCAAAACATAAATATGATCATTTTAGATGATATGGCTATTCTTATTGTAGTAAAATAGAAAAAATTGGGGAAGGTATTGGTACTGGCCTCTTCCACCGCCAGCAATAATACAATGCAAAAAATGAAATAACCAATACCTTGTTCAAATGCGGGGTGATCCCAAATTTATTGTAGTGCTCTTGACATGTGAGTCATGTTCAAACGTTTCGGGACAAACAAATGCCCTTCCTCAAGTGACAACCCACCATAGATCCCGACCCTGCTTATATAGCCATATAAATGGTGCCATCTAGTGTGCGGCAACCATATAGCACGCAATGATACATTGTATACAATTAACAATCCAAAATTGTCTCAATAGTGAGATTTGAAATATACTGTGATACAAAGTCCATAATTTGTTGCTTGTGAATAAGTATCTCCAAAAAATCAAATTCAAAAGTGTACAATAAAATTCAAAAAAATTCAAAAATCAGAGTCCAGAACAAATCTGAAAATCGTATTCAGTCCTCCATATTAATTATAAATATAGGACAAAGAACTTCTATCACATAACATAAGTAGTTATTACCAATTAGTTAATTCAAATACTGATTACCTGCGGAAAAGGAGATGATTCTATGCTATATTTTTCAATTCACGTTCACCTTTTCCATCACTGTAAGAAACGGAGGGCACATATTAAGCAACAAAATTCATAAAAAACACGTATAATTCATTGCTTCATTAAGGCCCCTAGGTGCCAATGTATTTAACTTCCAGATCCAATACGTTTCCCTCTGAAGGAGTTTCTGATCTGTGTTACCCGATTTAGTTGCTATCTCTTCTAACACCATCCATCGCAACTGTGAGATGGTGTGATTACATTCAGCCCAATGTCGACTAACAGATGTAGGTTTGACATTAACATTCCGTATAGCACTCCTATGTTCATTGATTCGTACTCTTACCATCCTATTAGTTTTGCCCACGTAGGCTAACCCACACGGGCACTTCAATAGGTAAATGACATTGGTGGACATACAAGTGTGGTATCCTCTGATTTTAATCTGTATCCCTGAGGTGGGATGTGAAACAGCAGCCCCTTTTATAATGGCATTGCAATTTTGGCAAGAGAGACATGGAAACGTTCCCATTAGTGGTTTGCCTAAGAATCTTTGGGTAGTCTTTGAGTGATTAGGGTTCATATCACTGTGTACAAATTGGTCACCCAAATTTTTCCCCCGTCTATAAGCAAATAAAGGATAATCAGTGAATACCTTTGAGGTGCCTGGGTCATTCATTACAATTGGCCAATATTTTCTAATGACCCTCCGTACCTCCTTCGAATGGCAGTCATAGGTCGTCACAAAAGGGATTCTATTAGTTACACTTTCCTTTTTGTTACATTTTAATAAATCAGTTTGTGAAATCCGATCAATTTGCCTTTTTGATTCTTTCAACAGTTTTTCAGGATACCCACGTTCTCTAAAGGTATCTATAACATTTTCACTCATTTGTTCATAAATATATGTATCCGAGGTAATGCGTTTACACCGCATTATTTGGCTCTTTGGTAAACCCTCTGTTGTTCCTGGTGGGTGAAAACTGTTATATAATAGCATGTTATTTTTCTCCACTGGTTTTCTATATAACATGGTGGATAATACATTAGATTCACGGTATATTGATACATCAAGAAATTCGATACGTGTGGTGTCCTTATGCAATACAAATTTAATAGTAGGATGCACCATATTGATGTATTCAATGAACTGTGAAAGTTTACCCTCAGGGCCTCGCCATACGAAAAAAATATCGTCCACAAATCGACTATGCCAGAAAATATGGGGTGAAAACATGGCATTCTGTAAGATTATTTTCTCTTCCAAATCGTACATGAAGATATTAGCATACGTAGGTGCCATATTTGCCCCCATACTGGTCCCTTGTTTCTGTAAGAAAAATTTCTTATCAAAACGGAAGTAATTTCTAGTAAGGACCAATTCTAGTAATGAACAGATTAGTGAAACCAACTGGGGGTCATCAAGATGTTTCCTTGAAAGATGATGACGTACACTTTCCAACCCCTCATCATGCGGTATGCATGTATACAAGCTGGCCACATCCATTGTACACAGGTATACCACTTCATCTTCAGGAATATAAATATGGTTGATTCTATTTAGGAAATCAGTTGTATCCTTGAGACATGTAGGTAAACCCTTTACAATGGGTTGCAGATAGTTATCTACCAATATGGCCAGTGGCTGTAGTAATGACCCACTCCCTGATACAATGGGTCTCCCAGGTGGATTTAGGGGATCCTTATGTATTTTGGGAAGCAGATAAAAAACGGGTGTCCGTGGAAATTCCACTGTAAGGGCATTCTTCAAATCAGTATTAATGACCCCCTCAATTTCTGCTTCATGCAATACAGAATCAATTACTCTTTTAGTCTGCCATGTAGGATCACTATCCAATACCTCATAAGATATGCCATCCCCCAATTGTTTCTCAGCTTCACTTACATATTGGATTTTATCCATAATGACCGTGGCTCCCCCTTTATCCGCCTTCTTAATAATAATGGAATTATTACTACGTAGGCTTTTGACCGCCATTTTTTCGGCCTTAGAAAAATTGCGATATACTCTATTTGTATGGGGTCTAGACCATATGGAATTGCATTCTTTGTTCACCAAACCTTGAAACATATTAAGTGCATTGTTTTCAATTGGAGGGTCAAAAACACTCCTTTTCTTAAGATTATGTGGTACATGGACAATGGCATCAGGCTTAGTCACAGTTCCCTTGTCATGGAACCACATTTTCAGTCTTAAGTTTCTCATAAATTTGAATAAGTCAATTTGTAAGTTAAATAAGCCTGCATTATGTACAGGTACAAAAGTCAAGCCTTTATTGATAACCCGGTGTTCCATAGGCGTAAGTACATGTGTGGAAATATTATGAACAAGATTATGACCCGGCTCACCTTCTCTCTGCTCTATTTGGTCATCTGGCGTGTCATCCTGGGTTCTTCCACATTGGGAGCCTTGTGAGCTGTACGAGCCTTGTGCTGCTGTGACTTGCGCCTGGCTGATTTCCGTGCTGATGGCACTGAATTGGATCCTATCCCTGCTGCCTCGATCTCCCTGGCGTCTCTCGAAGTGTGGCCTTTGTCTTGCGGAGTACCCTCCGCTAAAAAACTCCGGCCGCTCTGAGAAGTGCCACGCGGTTGTTCCTCGTCTGTGCTGAGTGACGTTGAGGAGGCGCGCCATCCCGGAAACCTCCGCCTCTGGGTCCTAGCGCTCCCTCTCGTAGCCGCCCACGTGTAGACTTGATCCGCTTCGTAGTCCTGGGAGTCCCGCTTATATTTCTGCAGCTTCTTTTGGAGTAGGTCAGTGCGGAACTGCGACAGTTTGGCTTGTAATTCAGCACGATCAGCGTCGTATTCGTTTATGGTGAGTTTTGTTTTCAACTCGGCCACAGTCACAGCTAGTTCTTGTTGAGTTTCCTTTATGTCGGTCTGCAGCCTCTGGATAGTTAATAACATCAAATCAATGGAACACCGATTCAATATAGCATGCCATTTGCTCATGAATTCTTTGTCTTGTCTATGAAACAAAGGGGTTAATGGGCATCGTAATCCCCTGGGAATTCTGGAAGCCTTCACATATTCAGCCAATGTACTTTGATGACATTGGTGGACATACAAGTGTGGTATCCTCTGATTTTAATCTGTATCCCTGAGGTGGGATGTGAAACAGCAGCCCCTTTTGTATGTCCACCAATGTCATTTACCTATTGAAGTGCCCGTGTGGGTTAGCCTACGTGGGCAAAACTAATAGGATGGTAAGAGTACGAATCAATGAACATAGGAGTGCTATACGGAATGTTAATGTCAAACCTACATCTGTTAGTCGACATTGGGCTGAATGTAATTACACCATCTCACAGTTGCGATGGATGGTGTTAGAAGAGATAGCAACTAAATCGGGTAACACAGATCAGAAACTCCTTCAGAGGGAAACGTATTGGATCTGGAAGTTAAATACATTGGCACCTAGGGGCCTTAATGAAGCAATGAATTATACGTGTTTTTTATGAATTTTGTTGCTTAATATGTGCCCTCCGTTTCTTACAGTGATGGAAAAGGTGAACGTGAATTGAAAAATATAGCATAGAATCATCTCCTTTTCCGCAGGTAATCAGTATTTGAATTAACTAATTGGTAATAACTACTTATGTTATGTGATAGAAGTTCTTTGTCCTATATTTATAATTAATATGGAGGACTGAATACGATTTTCAGATTTGTTCTGGACTCTGATTTTTGAATTTTTTTGAATTTTATTGTACACTTTTGAATTTGATTTTTTGGAGATACTTATTCACAAGCAACAAATTATGGACTTTGTATCACAGTATATTTCAAATCTCACTATTGAGACAATTTTGGATTGTTAATTGTATACAATGTATCATTGCGTGCTATATGGTTGCCGCACACTAGATGGCACCATTTATATGGCTATATAAGCAGGGTCGGGATCTATGGTGGGTTGTCACTTGAGGAAGGGCATTTGTTTGTCCCGAAACGTTTGAACATGACTCACATGTCAAGAGCACTACAATAAATTTGGGATCACCCCGCATTTGAACAAGGTATTGGTTATTTCATTTTTTGCATTGTATTATTGCTGGCGGTGGAAGAGGCCAGTACCAATACCTTCCCCAATTTTTTCTATTTTTCTGAAGATTTCGTAACTCTTCCAGTTGGGGAGACAAATAGACATCATTATGTCATTTGAAGATATTAATGTATCTACTACTAAAAGTGCTGACACGTTTAGCTTTTCTCAACAAGAAAAAGCTGAGATCCTCTCGTCAATTACCTGCTCATTCACTGAGATACAACAAGCCTGTGTAACTACGACCAAAGATTTGAAGATTAAAGCTGAGGCCTTATCTAAGAAAGAAATTAGCTTAAGCTTACATCAAAGTACATTGGCTGAATATGTGAAGGCTTCCAGAATTCCCAGGGGATTACGATGCCCATTAACCCCTTTGTTTCATAGACAAGACAAAGAATTCATGAGCAAATGGCATGCTATATTGAATCGGTGTTCCATTGATTTGATGTTATTAACTATCCAGAGGCTGCAGACCGACATAAAGGAAACTCAACAAGAACTAGCTGTGACTGTGGCCGAGTTGAAAACAAAACTCACCATAAACGAATACGACGCTGATCGTGCTGAATTACAAGCCAAACTGTCGCAGTTCCGCACTGACCTACTCCAAAAGAAGCTGCAGAAATATAAGCGGGACTCCCAGGACTACGAAGCGGATCAAGTCTACACGTGGGCGGCTACGAGAGGGAGCGCTAGGACCCAGAGGCGGAGGTTTCCGGGATGGCGCGCCTCCTCAACGTCACTCAGCACAGACGAGGAACAACCGCGTGGCACTTCTCAGAGCGGCCGGAGTTTTTTAGCGGAGGGTACTCCGCAAGACAAAGGCCACACTTCGAGAGACGCCAGGGAGATCGAGGCAGCAGGGATAGGATCCAATTCAGTGCCATCAGCACGGAAATCAGCCAGGCGCAAGTCACAGCAGCACAAGGCTCGTACAGCTCACAAGGCTCCCAATGTGGAAGAACCCAGGATGACACGCCAGATGACCAAATAGAGCAGAGAGAAGGTGAGCCGGGTCATAATCTTGTTCATAATATTTCCACACATGTACTTACGCCTATGGAACACCGGGTTATCAATAAAGGCTTGACTTTTGTACCTGTACATAATGCAGGCTTATTTAACTTACAAATTGACTTATTCAAATTTATGAGAAACTTAAGACTGAAAATGTGGTTCCATGACAAGGGAACTGTGACTAAGCCTGATGCCATTGTCCATGTACCACATAATCTTAAGAAAAGGAGTGTTTTTGACCCTCCAATTGAAAACAATGCACTTAATATGTTTCAAGGTTTGGTGAACAAAGAATGCAATTCCATATGGTCTAGACCCCATACAAATAGAGTATATCGCAATTTTTCTAAGGCCGAAAAAATGGCGGTCAAAAGCCTACGTAGTAATAATTCCATTATTATTAAGAAGGCGGATAAAGGGGGAGCCACGGTCATTATGGATAAAATCCAATATGTAAGTGAAGCTGAGAAACAATTGGGGGATGGCATATCTTATGAGGTATTGGATAGTGATCCTACATGGCAGACTAAAAGAGTAATTGATTCTGTATTGCATGAAGCAGAAATTGAGGGGGTCATTAATACTGATTTGAAGAATGCCCTTACAGTGGAATTTCCACGGACACCCGTTTTTTATCTGCTTCCCAAAATACATAAGGATCCCCTAAATCCACCTGGGAGACCCATTGTATCAGGGAGTGGGTCATTACTACAGCCACTGGCCATATTGGTAGATAACTATCTGCAACCCATTGTAAAGGGTTTACCTACATGTCTCAAGGATACAACTGATTTCCTAAATAGAATCAACCATATTTATATTCCTGAAGATGAAGTGGTATACCTGTGTACAATGGATGTGGCCAGCTTGTATACATGCATACCGCATGATGAGGGGTTGGAAAGTGTACGTCATCATCTTTCAAGGAAACATCTTGATGACCCCCAGTTGGTTTCACTAATCTGTTCATTACTAGAATTGGTCCTTACTAGAAATTACTTCCGTTTTGATAAGAAATTTTTCTTACAGAAACAAGGGACCAGTATGGGGGCAAATATGGCACCTACGTATGCTAATATCTTCATGTACGATTTGGAAGAGAAAATAATCTTACAGAATGCCATGTTTTCACCCCATATTTTCTGGCATAGTCGATTTGTGGACGATATTTTTTTCGTATGGCGAGGCCCTGAGGGTAAACTTTCACAGTTCATTGAATACATCAATATGGTGCATCCTACTATTAAATTTGTATTGCATAAGGACACCACACGTATCGAATTTCTTGATGTATCAATATACCGTGAATCTAATGTATTATCCACCATGTTATATAGAAAACCAGTGGAGAAAAATAACATGCTATTATATAACAGTTTTCACCCACCAGGAACAACAGAGGGTTTACCAAAGAGCCAAATAATGCGGTGTAAACGCATTACCTCGGATACATATATTTATGAACAAATGAGTGAAAATGTTATAGATACCTATTAAATGTACCAGAAGTTACTGTGCTTGTCTGGCTGCTTTGCCTGACTCTCAGAGTCAGTTATAAGTTTTGTATATGATAGTTAGACTCCAATGTCTCCTCCTAGCTGTAATCTTGCACCAATTAGCTTGTAGTAGTCTTCTGGTACATTTCTGGTACATTTAATAGAAGATGGCAGGTGGGTGTGGCCTGTCCCATTATTGCTCTCAGCTTAGACAGGAAGAGGAACAGGAGTAAGTCATAAGATAATGGCAAAACAGCAGGAATGCCCTTAACCAAAATGGCCACACAAGCGGGTTACTACAATAAGAATAGCCATATCACCTAAAATGATCATATTTATGTTTTGCATACTTTTCTATTTCTACAATCATTATAAGTGCAGCATTATATTTCTCAGCCATTTGTAAGAACTTCCATTTATGAACCTGTAGTTAGTGTTTAACAGCAGCTCTTTTAGGAAAGGTTTGTTCATGTTTATTACTATGCAGCACAGGGGACATTAGAGGGCGCCCTCTATAGCAGGTCAGATACTTTGCCTTAGCCATGTGGAGCAGAGCTGGCAACTTCTCATCTTGTTTGTATATGGCAATAAGCTTTGTTCTTATTGGTTCAGGAATGTGACTGACAGTGTTGCTTCACAGAATGGTTATTTTATCTGTTTTGTGATCATTTGTGTCATTTTGTGGAAAGAATGAATCCTGTACTATAAAATCTTGCTTTCTGTCACAGATATCTATTTTGTCAGTCAAATCTAGCTTGACAAGCACTAGTTAGTTACACTATTATATATTATGTCCAACTTTGTTTTTACAGAATTCATTCTGTAAGTAACTCTGCACATAAGTGTGTCCGTGACATGGTGGTTATACATTTGTGAGACAGATTGCTTGTTAAACTGTACAGAATGGAGTTTGTGATATAATGACATCCTTTTGTGCACTAACCAGATTTTGTTTTCATTCTTTAATAGAAATACGTCTTTTGTATATTTTTTTTATCTGTGTATGGTCACAAATACTTATATAACATGAGAGACATTCATTCTGTGTATTAGGGATAGTTTTGTATACAGAATGTATTTGGTACAAACGGCACTCCATACAGTTCTAGCTCTTGCTGATGTCCACCCATTCATAAATCATTTAAATACCCTTAAAGTAAAAGGAAAGTCTAAAATAGAATAAGGCTAGAAATGCTGTATTTTGTATACTAAACATAAGCATGAACTTACAGCACCACAAAACCTAATCAAACAAATGATTAATGCTTTCAAAGTTGGTCACGGGGCTGTCATCTTGTAACTTTGTTAAACATCATTGCCTGACCCTGCACATGCTCAGTGTGGTCTGGGCTGCTTAGGGACCGTCATAAACAAAGCTGCTTGAATTCTGCATGGCTGGTAAATAAGGTGGGGGCTCCCCTTGCTGTTCATAAGTATGATTGTTTCCCTGCTCAGCAGTTAGGGACCATCTGACAATTCCCATCCACAGCAGTAAATGAAGGGAGAATTTCACTGCATACAGTCAGGTTTCTTATAAAAACGGTACACATTTTTTAATCAATGTATATTGCAGATTTCTTGCAGGTTTCTTTTTCATTAAAGAAAGTAAAAATGGGATTTTATTTTTTTGCATTTCCTTGTCCTTTAAATCGTTCGAGCCATTTATGTGTTACAGAGAATATTCAATAGACCAATATATTCCATGCACCATTTCCCTTGCTGTCAAAATTTGCCTCTAGAGATTGCTGCATACCCTCGTCATGTTTTCTTTTCAAATTTGTATTATATGGTACGGTATATAGGGTGAAACATGTCAATACAATAATAATTTTTAATGTACAGGCATTAAAATAAATTACTTGTAAAAGAATAATTCATAGCATAGCAACAAGAAAATTAAGCCATATAAAAGAACACAATGTGCAGAGGACAGACAACTTAAGCTCATTGTACCATAATAACAAAAATTAACATTCCAGTTCTTATTCTTACAATCACTAGGGATATATTTATATGAAACACTTGTAAACTGTAAAAATAGGAAATAATGAGACTGACTTTAATTCTGTTTGATTGCTCAATAACCCACAATTAGTGCCACTTCGGCACTAGAAACTGGAACAAAATGCAGAAAACAAGCCTTCGACTTTCATTATTAGCCTGGAACTATGAAATAATGAATGTTTATGTATTTACTGTTTGGAAAAAGGAAACCTGATGTTCCAGTGTCTGTTAACAGAGCTTGGTACTCTCAGGAAAAATGAAACTGGAGTCCTGCTAATCAGCTTATAGTGCAGAAGCCTCTCAGAATGGAATAGTAAAGTCAAATCGACTTTTTGGTACTTGTTGCCAGGCAATGCCATGAAGAAGGCAAAGGTGGAAACACGATTCTTGAGTACAAAGAGGAAGAGAAAAATTGCCAGCAGATGGTTTGCCTTTAAAAATAATTATTAAGAAGAATGAGTTGTTTGTACTACATGTACCAAAATATGTAAGCTCATGTGCCACGTCAAGGCCCCTCATTGTACGTGAGTCCTACACTATCCATTAGCATTTTATGTATGTATTGCATTTAAAATCAAGCCCCCCCCCACAAGTGTGACTGAGTAGTAAGACCAACAGTGCATTTACCCCTAACTCGGAGCTCATTAACAAACACTTGTAAAACATTCACTGTTTTAAAAACTGAATGGTAGCTATAGGCAATACTTGGCCACAATTTGAGCACAAAACACACAAAGAAATGGCCAGCGCTCGGTCTTAACCACAATCTGGAGTTGACCAGCTGCTATAAACAATAAAAAGCCAATATTTGTACCAATATTTTCTTGAGTAGTCTTATTTTATAAAGAGAGCTCTGCTAGGTCTTAGAACACAGTGCCATCCAAATTCCAAAGGCTGTGATTTTTCTGGCCTAAGTGGTGGATGGCCAGTAATGGTGTCCATTGAACACACCCAATTTAACCACACCCTCCCTGTAAATCCAGACACAGCCTGCCGCAGCTCCACCAGCGGCCCTCCGCTCCACACCACCAGTGGTGACCCCCCCCAACTTGCCGTAGCTCCACCGGCGGCCCTCCTACACCATAGATCCACCAGTGGTGTCCTCCTCCCCAGCCTGCCGCAGCTCCACCAGCAGCCCTCCACACACCATAGATCCACCAACAGTGACCCCCCCAGCCGCTGGAGCGGTTGTTATTGAAAACAGTACAGTATGCCAAAAGTTTTTAAAAAGAACAGAAAAGTCCAAAAAAATCATAGTTTTTGCGGAAAACTCCGAACAATTCTGAGTTTTCGGGGGAAAGCTCCGAAGTTTTCAGAGTTTTGCCTGACCCTATTTTTTCTGGCTTTTTTATATATAAATAAGGTCCATTCGGGAATATGGAGTTGCTCTTAGTTGTTAGAAATTATTAGAAATACTGAGATAAATTCGGACCTTGATAGATAACCTCTGTAGTCTTTGACTAAGCCCAAGTGTTCCAATTGGGATATACTAAGGGGCAGATTTACTAAGGGTCGAAGGGAATTTTCAAAGTTAAAAACGTCGAATTTCGAACTATTTTTGGGTACTTCGACCATCGAATAGGCCTAAATTCGACTTCGATTTGAAGTGAAAATACTTTGACTATTCGACCATTCGATAATCAAAGTACTTTCTCTTTAAAAAACTTCAACTTCGGCCTGACCCTATTTTTTCTGGCACTTCGCCACCTTAAACCTGCCGAATTGCTATGTTAGACTAAGGGGACCACCTAGAACATATAGCCAACATTGTTTTTAGAAGAAGTTTTTAGAAGTCGAAGTATAATCATACTATCGTACGATTAAATCGCTCAAATCGTTCGATTCGAAGTACGATCGTACTACGAACAGAGTACAATCGTAGGATGTTAAAAATCCCTCCACTTCGAAATTCGACCCTTGATAAATCTGCCCCTAAGTGTTTTAAGGTTGCTTAGTGAACAGAAAATAGGACATCATCTTCACTTTTAATATGCTTGTGTGGAGTAAGTATTATATTAATTTATCCAGTGTTGGTTTAAATAATAATGTGACTTTTGTACAGCACAATGTAAAATAACAAAAACCATCTTGCAGACATTAAATCAATAGAATGCAGTGGCTAAAGCAATAGCAAAATTATTCAAGTATGTAAACTGTCAAAAAAAATGTAAGAAAAGAGTTACAAAAAATGGGAATGAGGAACATGCTAACAGTTTAAATAAGTTTTTCTTCTTCCGGGGTGTCATTTGTCAGCTACAATGAATATAACATAAGGTGTAAATCTGCTTATCTTATGGCTTTCATTTCTTCTAGGTCAGTCGCTCTTTTCCTGTGGAACTCTCCCAGTGCACACAAATATACGAATGAGCTCCAGCTTTCTGAACCTGATTTTTCATGGTCTGTCCTACCTCATTAAGCATTGCCTACTATTTTGTAAAGGGGTGGTTCACCTTAATTACTTTTTAGCATGTTATACAATGGCCTATGCTAAGCAACTTTTCAATTGTCTTCATTATTTATTGTTCAGAGGTTTCTTTTTAATGATTTGTCTTTTTCTTTTGACTCTTTCCAGCTTTCAAATGGGGGCCACTGACCCTAACGAACAAATGTATAAAGCTACAAATATATTGGTATTTCTACTTTAGATCCTTTTCTATTCATATTCCAGACTTTAATTCAAACCAGTGCATGATTGTAATGGTGGCCATAGACACACAGATCTGATCGTACGAATCGAGGATTCGTACGATTTTCGGATCGTGTGTGGCATGTGCCGACTTCTTTCGTCCGGCGGAGATCGGTCGTTTGGTCGATCGGTCAGGTTTGATTTTGACCCGACCGATCCCACCGGAGCTCATGGCACATCGTAATCTGATCGTTCGGCCATACGGCCGAACAATCAGATTACCCCGATATAGCCATGCCTGTTAATGGCATATCGGGGAAAGATCCGCTCGTTTGGCAACATCGCCGAACGAGCGGATCTTTGCATCTATGGCCACCTTAAGGGTAATCTGGATCGTAGCAATTAGATTGCTGAAATAGCAATCCAGAGAGCTACTGAATGAATAGCTAAATAACTCAAAAACACAAATAATAAAAAAAAACCAATGGCAAATTGTCTCAAAATATCACTCTCTGTATCATACTAAAAGTTAACTCAGAGGTGACTGGCTGCTTTAATCCCCTCAGCTTTCCACCTAGTCAAGGGTCTTAGAGTAACCTTAGCCCTTATTACTGCCGCTACCCTTATTCTTCCAATCATAAGTGCCCCTAATGCTTCTCTGTTTATTCATATTCTATGTATTCCACTTACTTCCACCCCTTCTGCTCAAGTCATGTAGTGAACTTCTCTAATAAGTAGACCAGGTAAACTAAACCTTACTACTTGACATTCCTCTTTTTGCCCAAAGAGCTTGGTGGGTGTTTTCACTCCTACTGCACCAAGAACCATAAAGTCATGAGCTGCTATGTAATGGAGTTTGGAGTCTGGCCCAGACTGAAGAGACCTGTTAAATATCTTGTCACCTGTAAGTATTTATACAAAGCTAAGGAGTCAGAGCTCTGGGTTTATTAGGCTTTGAAACTTGAACCAAATTCTCCTTCTCACTATTCTAGGCAGAGCTGGACTGGAAGAGAAAAGCAGCCCTAGCAAGAAAAAAAAAATCAAAGCAGCCCACATATAAATGTGCAACATTGGCTGAATGGCTGAACCCCCCCCCCACAAATTAAAAAACAACATTGGAAGTCAAGGCCCCCCAATACATTAAAAAAATCATTGGTGTACACCCCCAAGTTAAAAAAAATGGTGGTCAGCCCCCTCCCCAAGTTAAAAAACCATTGGTGGCCAGCGTCCTCCATTAAAGTAAAAAAATCATTGGTGTTCAGGGATCTACCCCTATATAAGTTAATAAAAGACCATTGGTGTTCGGTGGAAACTTACCTTCAGTTTCGGCTCTTTTCAGCAGCTTCCACTTCAGCTCCCATTCAGTTGCTACTCTTCCCTGTCATATAAATTGAGAGGGCCTGATTTTAGGTATGAAACAGTAACATCATTAAAGAATAACAGTGTAATGTTGGCCAAATAATGGTGTATTCCATAGAGAAATCACTGTTTCAGGTATATAATTGTGGTTTAACAGACACAGGTCAGGATAGTGTGCATGCAAGATGAGATCAGGTTGAGTAATAAAACCAGGAAAATAGTTTTATAAATCAGCTCTTGAGAATGTTATTACAGTGATGCGACAACACTGATGTGACCATACTAGCATCATGACTCATCAGTGGAACTACACACCAAAATCCTTACATCTTTTAAGTATCAAATGCAAAAAGTACTATGTATAATTACATCTCCTGCAGGGTAGGTTTGGGATTGTAAGATACTTTCCTAGCCCCTATTTGAGTTGGGAAAAACACCCCTTGCTCTCTATAAAACAAAGAGAATGTAACATATATTTTATGAAGTAGTAGAGTAAAACTGGCCCAGACCCTCCACCCACTTATTAAATTATTCAAAATGAATGACAATTGACAATACCTATGAATTGTGGATGTCAGTTGATTAATCAGTCACGGCTGTTTAAGTATCTCATCAGCCAGTGCAACATGACTGCAAGGGGCAAATTCATCAAGGGTCGAATTTCGAGGGGTTAAATCCCTCGAAATTCGACTGGGGAATAGAATCGAATAGAATCGAATAGAATCGAATAGGCAATTTGGGCGAATTTACGTGCTGGCGAATTGGCGAATATTCGCCAGGTGAATAGGAGCTCGATCGAATATTCGCTCGAAGGATTTTCATTAGATCGAATGCCTTTTTATTCGATCAAAAACATAGAAAACAAGCCTATGGGACGTACCCATAGGCTTTTAAAGCAATTCGGTAGGTTTTAGGTGGCGAAGTAGGCAGTCGAAGTATTTTTTAAAAGAGACAGTACTTCGACTATCGATTGAGCGAATAGTCGCAGCGTTTTTGCGCTCGATCTATTCGAATCATTCTACTCAGGCGAATTTACGCCAATTCGATAGTCGAGGAGCACAAAAAACTACTCGAAATTCGAAGTTTTTTTACTTCGAATCCTTCACTCGAAGTTAGTGAATCGGCCCCCAGGTGTAGGGTGCATTGGTAGATGAGCATGGGAAATTGCAGCTACTCCTACTTCCTACTGTTCTGACTATTAGGGCTGATCCAGACTATTCAACATCCAGATGAAGTTGTGATGGCTGATTCTGTTAATGCCTTTAAGAGTGGCCTGGATGATTTCTTGGACAAGCATAATATTCAAGTTTATTGTGATACTAAAATCTATAGTTAGTATACATATGGGTATATATAGTTTATATGTGCGTGTATAGAGGAGTTAGTATCAGTGTATGGATGTATGTATGTATGGATGCTGGGTTTCATTTGGAGGGGTTGAACTTGATGGACTTTTTTTTTAACACGATTTAACTATGTAACTATGATTATAATGCCTTTTTCCATTATATTGTAGGTATTACTATTGTTTCATGGTAAGTTGCTTAGGACCTTTATTGCTTATGCTAGTGCATTTTTTTTTTATCTTTTAAAGGAAACAGTGATGTCTGTGAGCACTAACTAATAACACATTTATGTGAATTATTTGCCATTTATTTCTATTAATGTTTTTATTAATGTTTTAATTGCTTCCTCTCCAGCTGCGGTTGGGAGAGAAGGCCAGTATGGCTATAGGAAGATAACATATCCAGGAGTAATGGAATGCAGTACATCTATATTGGTCTCAGATGCAAAATGTCTGTGAAATTTGTTTAGTATAAAAATCAAAAAGCAGTCCTAAAAAAGCTGAAAAGATGTATCAGAAACATCACATATAGCATTTTACCTTTAGTAAAAAAAAATGTGTTTCCAAGCAATGTCAATATAAGTATTTTCAATTTCTGTGGTTTTCGAAAGTTCAGGGATATGCCGGTTTTGCCAGTGCATTAGTGTGGCAAACAATTTACTGATATACTGTAGCTTCACAACTTGTAAAGAGCAGAGCTCATAGCTAAGATAAAACTTCAACATCTGAGACTCATATACTTTGTACTGCATTCAACTCCATGATTAGTTTTCTGTATTACTGCTGCCTCCCTCTATCTGCACAACTCACACATCTGGAGAGGAAGCAATTAAAACATCAATAGAAATGGCAAACCATTCACAGCACATTAGTCAGGTTAAGTGAAAGTTCATGGGCATCACTTTCCTCTAGGTGTTGCTCAAAATACTAGGATCTAATGTTTGTGCAAAACAACAGAAGGTTCCAGACCAGCAATCTTCTATTGTAGACTGGGACAATTTGTGCCTGTATCCATGACTGTTCTCTGAAGCAACATTAAAGAGATACTGACACAATTCTTGGGGCAGTGATCACTGTCCCAATGAAGTGACAGGCTGGAGAAACTGGTCACCTCCGTGTTGTAGCCAATGAGAAGCTTAAACAGTCCCTCTAGCATTATATGGTAGAAACGGCAATCGGGTGGTGCGGGAATTAAGGAGGCGTGGGTAAGGTAAGGGGTAAATTTAAATAATTTTCTATTTTTCTATTTCAGTCTAGATGCAATTCCTGGCTGTACTATAACTTTTTCTAGTAGGAGAGCTAGTTTTCCTGCAAAATACACCCCTTCCAATGAAAACACTCAAGTAAATAATCTAATAATAGTAGCCTATGATCTACGATCAGTTACTGTTCTTGTATACGTCACTATAAATAGAATAAGGACTGGGCTAGACAGAAAATACAAAAATTTAGGGAAAAAATCAGTCTTTTAGATCAACTTTCTCTTGCCAATCCTCGCACAGTCTCTCAGCTGCAGTCAAAAAAAACCTCCAAAAATGTATATGGATCAGAGCCTAACAGAGAAAAAACCAAAAAATACTGCAGTATAGTTAAATATTGAAGCAGCACCCGGTGTCAGGATTTCGTTTTTAGGTGTAGTTCCCCTTTAAACCTTCCACTCTTCATGGTGACATGCAAGATTCCTTTACATCCAATCATTTTCCACCACCATATGGCCAAATTGCCTACTCACAAGACAATATACGATATAATCCAGGATAGTGTAATACCGTTTATTTAAAAAAAGATTTTTAAAAACTAATTTAACACATTTGTTCGAAGTGAATCACACATGTATTGTACAGGTTTCACAGGCTTTTCTCACTCCTTAAGGGGGCCCTGTCAGTGTGTATATTTCCCATGTGGCTTTCCCTGTGATTCTAGCGTGACGTCACTTCCTGCCTGACGCATTTCGCCAAATGGCTTCCTCAGAGGCATCTGCACAGAAATTTAAAACAAAGGGTAAAAAAAGGTATCGGGCAACTAAGAATGTATGATAGAATTATGATATTATTGAGTATGAAGAAAGAAAGTGGGAATTGAGTCCTCATAAGAAATCAACAAAAACAGCGGTAGCTGGGGAGACACCAAGGTAAGTAATTTAATAAAGTATTTTATTCATTGACAACCAAAAATTTCTAGATGATGCCAAACATTCCAGCTACCAGCCTTCTTCCTCAATCAGTAGAGCTATGTACTGTAGGAAAAGAGGAGAATTTGCAGCTGTCCATTGAGTTTTCTCCGAAAATCATTTCTGCCATGTGAGTCCTGTCCTTTCCAGCAGTTCAAGAAATCCTTTTTGCTCCTTTCTTCCAAGTTACAAAACCTGGCTGCTCTCATTAATGTAAGATCACACCAGTAAATGCTACCTACTGATTGGATGCTGCAGATTATTAGACCGAGTGTAAACGTTGCACCTGTTATTCTATTACCCACTGTACCTCTAATATGCATACTGTATGATTTACTAATATACTGTATAACATTAGAATACACTAGAATTGTATAATACACTAGAATTGATCAAAATCATGTTTTCACGAAACTGCGTCGAAAATCCGCCGCAACAAAAAAAACATTTGTTGCGCATCAATTGTTGCTACCTTGAACAGATTTTCTTCTTTCTGACTATCTCGTGTTGTGTAGAATGGAGTAAACAATGGCGTTCAGGTTGTACAGAAGGAAATATACACCATTTAAATTTTTGTGACTAGTTATTTTTAAGTGGATGATTGCAAGGACTGTGATGGAAGGCATAAAATCAAGTGTAAGAAGAAACACAGATTTAGAAAAATGCAATCTATATTGTGCCACACATTTTACACAAGGAAACGTGTTATTTTGAGTGTGGAATTAAGATTTTGGATAGTGGGAAGGTTTTTCCTTTTTCTTCCAAACATTAGAGAACTCCATATGCAACCAGTTTAGTTTTTCTAAATCCTGGATATTGCCTGTTATATAAAGATTTAAACAAAGTCTGGAGTGGATCCTCTGAATCCTGTCGCCAGAATGTTTGTGAAATCAGTTGCATCTTCTACTTTCCACATTATATTTCCAATGAATAGCCTGTCTCCGAGCTTGTTATATAGGAAAGAACTGGAAACACGAAATAACGTGATAACTAAATAACTGAATGACTTGCTGGCTTCTGGAAACTACAATGTGCGTTTAGTTTCCATTACCGCAGTCACATAGCCTAACACATTACATATATGACTGCTGATTGCATTTTTTTAAAAACTCCTGTATCATTTGCATGCAGAATAGGGCTAGACAAAGAGAAGAAAAGCCAGCAAATAAGAAGTGGAAAAAACAAGTCGCTGGAATATGATTTTGGTTTTTAAGCAGAAAATAGCCAGGAAGAACATCTCATAATAGTTACTTTTTCTAGCCAGGATATCATTTTAAGCATAACATATATGTAATAGCTACTCTTTCCAAACTATTATACCCTTACAGTGGTTTTAACAGGAAACGTAGCACAAAATATGAGCAGCTGCCTAATATGGAATGGACCCCAAGAGATACCTGCAAAGTCAGTTGACCACAACATCTCAGTAGCATTTGTCTGATGCTGAGATGTTGCAGGAAGTTGACAGGCTAAGACATCGTTCATACAATGTGTATTGATGAAGCTTCTTATTAGTTTGTGCCTCACTGGGGACACTATACCCCCTTGGCATCCTGGGGAGTGGCAATATGTAGTTATGCTCAAGCCTCCTGGGCTAGTTCTTTACTCTTCTGTGGTGAGTCCCAACACATAAAAGGGGCTGTTCACCTTCCAAACACTTTTTCAGTTCAGTTGTTTTCGATTGTTCATCATAAACAAATACTTTTTTTTAATTGCCTTCCATCTTTTATTTTTTACTGTTTTCCCAAAATCCAAGTTTAAAGTTAAAGGGGAACGCCACAAAAACATAACTTACGCTTTTTGAAAAGTAAACACAATTTCAAGCAACTTTGCAATATACATCAATTTAAAAATATGCAGACTTTTCATGATTTTTAATGGTTTCTGACAGTTCCCTAAGCCTAGCCCCATGTTCTTCTGCTGATCTTTCTGACTACTTTGCTGAACTGGCTGACTACTGATACTTTGTATCAACAGACAGTTGTCCTTAGCTTGCATCATCCAAACCCCACAATTCCCTGCACAAGTGATTTCAATAAGGAACGGAACATCATAGTGCAATGCATTGTGGGTTATGTAGTTCCTGCATGCTGTCTTTAAGCTGTTGAGTAGTTGTAACAATTTGTAACATCAGTGTTTTAGTCCCTCCTTCCCTGCCAAGATTTCAAATGATGCAAAAAGAGAAGAACTGGCGTTTCAGCATAGAAAATGGCATTTATTCATACTTTTTGAAGAAACAGGTAATTGTGATGTGTATATTAGGGGTTTTTGTGTTATGTGGGCCTCTTTATCCAATTTTGGTTTGGAAGTCAGAGTTTTTTTTGTCTCTAGTGTTTCCGTCTGGCAGCTCAATGATCCAGGAGCATATTAAGGACTAATGTATCCAGATAACAGCTGCCTTTAATGAAGTTCAGGGATTCTGCTCAGCAGGGACAAAGATAACAAATGTATCAATTAAATTTATCAATTTAGAACAGTTAAAGAGTTGGCAACCCCCCCCAGCTGCTTTAGAAGGTGAAAAATTAAACGTTACACCTCACTATTAGAAAAATGGTCATACGTAGAAAATAGAAAGTAACTTAAAAAAGTCTTTATTTTCTGGTGAACAATCTGAGACCAATTGAACTGAAAAAGTGTTTGAAGGTGAACAACCCCTTTAATACTAACAAATTAGAAATAAAACTGGCTGGCATAAGCTACATATCCAGTGACATAAAAGCAAGGACTTTGACTTCGAAAGCTGGTGGGTTAATTGGTCATGGGTCATACCATTAGAGATGTAGTGCTTTTTAGCCGAAATTTGCAATGGTAAAGATGAGCCTTTATATCTGTATAGTCTCTATAGAGCTAGATACACAGGCAAAAAAATGGACTGACATTTGCTAAAATGAAAACAGGGTAATATGTGCTAATATATTATTATATTTATGGTTTATGGCTTCTATTGTTCCTAATTAAAAATGGGTGTGGTATAGGCAAATTATAATGAATAACAGACATTGCATTTTTTTTAAAACTCCTGTATCATTTGCATGCAGAATAGGGCTAGACAAAGAGAAGAAAAGACAGCAAATAAGTGGAAAAAACAAGTCGCTGGAATATGATTTTGGTTTTTAAGCAGCAGCTTCAAAAGTTGGGATGCACCAAATTCAGGATTTGGTTTAGGGTTTGGCTGTATGAATTTAAATAAATCATTTTAGTGACAATACAATTTAATATGGTTAAAGGAGAAGGAAAGCTTCAAGACAGTTTATTGCCAATAGAATAGCCACAATAGTGCAAGCTAGAATGCTATATTTATTCTGCAGAATGCTTTACCATACCTGAGTAAACAGCTCTAGACACTGTCTCTGTTTGTTTAGGATAGAAGCTGCCATATATGCTTGGTGTGACATCACTTCCTGCCTGAGTCTCTCCCTGCTTACTAACAGCTCTGAGCTCAGATTACAGTAGGGATGGGAGGAGGGAGGGGGAGAGGAGCAAACTGAGCATGCTCAAGGCCGTGCCCTGGAGGTTTAAGCTGAAAACAGGAAGTCTGATACAGAAGCCCATGTGTACACAATAAAAGCAAAGAAATGTGGTGTTTCTTTTGACAGAGGACTCAGAGCAGCATTACTTTGACGGTTTACTGGTGTATTTATATAGACCTTTCTGATAAAGCTTACTTAATTTTAGCCTTTCCTTCTCCTTTAAGTGCTACTTAGAGAAACAGTAACACCAAAAAATGAAAATATTTTAAAGTAATGAAAATATAATGAACTGTATAAACAAGCGGCTTTGTTGGAAAATGACATTTGTGCCCCATACTCAGCAGATGCGTTAATTTGGTCTATGTCACATAAACGATCATTGGTCCAGAGCCCAAGCTTGAGCGCCACTTTAAAAGTTTGGGATAGTGTTCGGTACTCAGCCAAACTAATGTCGCCATGGGCGCCGATTACTCCTTTGCTCCAAAATCCGGATTTTGTACCGGGTCAGAATGTTGCCCTTTTCCGGTGGTGGAGTTCTAGGAATATTCTTAGAATCTATGACTGCTATAACGTTAGGGGCCCACTTACTATAGCTCTCCTCCAGTCCCAACAGGACCTTCCGCCATCAGAAATTTTTAGAGCGTTACAGGTGTTACATTACATATCTTCACTGAAAAACCACTGGGAAAGGTCACAACACAGTCTGACATTTTTTGAAAGGTGATGTCTCCGCCCCTCCCACCGCACGGGTATGATCTCGCTGTTGTATTCAGCCTTAAATAACCTGTCAAACCCAAGAGATCACACTTATGTTAGGGCATGGGAAAAGGATGTCTCGTTTTCATATGATATGGAACATTGAGGAAAGTGTTGGGAAATCACTAAATCCAGTTCTATGAATACTGTTTTGCTGGAGGCCTCCTACAAGGTATTATTTTGATGGTATTTGACGCCTGATAGGATAGCGAAAGGTGTTGCTACGGCAGATCCCAATTGCTTTAGGGGCTGCCAACTAATTGGTTCCATGTACCATATATGGTGGACGTGCCCTAGGGTGGTTAGATTTTGGATCAGGATCCACACTATTCATATTCTCTGTTTTTAACATTAATGTGAGGAGAGACCCAATGCTAGCACTTTTGAATGGTAAATGTGAAGGTTTCTCTAAAATACAACACAAACTGTTGACGTGTATATTTTTAGCTGCAAAACAAACCATCGCTAATGCGTGGAAAGCTGGATCTATTCATATTCTAGCCTTTAAACGTAAAATGGATTGGATTATGGTGAATGAAAAATTAGCTAGTTTTCTCAACAACACCCATGATAAATTCCTAAGGATTTGGCAGCCCTGGTTGGAGTACAGACGCAGTGATCCCAATGTTTATCAGCTCCTTTCCATTTGACTTTCCTACTATCACTCGATTTTATTTTTGTGATGTATTAATATTCCTGTGACTTATTTCGCTATTTATCAGTCTTTTCCATGCAATCGAATGAATAGGTGGCTCTTTGATTTCACTGTTTCATAGTTGTGTAACAATTAAAGTTGATAACCAATGCAACATAACAGACTCACATGGTCTCATAATAATTTGCAACGATTTTATTTTGTCTATTCACTGTTGATATCTTACGTTGTGTCAATGTGCACTGATATTTTACTTGTGTCCGCTTTCGACTGTTTGCATTATTTTTGATAACCTGTCAAACTTTTGTAACGTACACTTTTTTTGTTTGTGAAACAATAAAAATATTGTTGAAAAAAAAAAACCAAGCGGCTTTGTAGCCATGGGGGCTGAAAAAGGAGAATATCTGCTCCCATGGCTACACAGCAAACACAGCAGTTTTACCAGTGCAGGGTGACACTAATGGGCAAATTTATTAAAATGTGAGTTTAGAGCTTAATAAATAAAATCTCATCCTCTGTCAAGGATTAGGTAGGGAGCACTGTGGAGACAGCAGGAGGAAGGTGAATCCTTTAGGCAAGAGCTGGCTGGACTCACGGGTCACAGACACAAAAAGGGCAGGAACAGGGTGACGAGGGCGATGAGTCAGACTGGAACAGGTACAGAGCGGAACAGGATGGAGAGGGCGAAGATCAGGACTGGACTAGACAGGATGAAGAGGGCGATGAGCCATGACAGGAACATACTGTATAGGAACAGGATGGAGCAGGAGTGGAACAGGAACAGACTGTATGGGACAGGATGGTGCAGGCGAAGATCAGGAGCAGACTGAAAGGATGGAACAGGATGGTGCAGGCGTAGATCGGGAACAGAGTGAAAGGATAGTACAGGATGGTGCGAGTGTAGATCGGATCAGACTGGGGATAGAGTGCAGAAGGAGACTGGAGCAGATAGCAGGAGAAGATGGGATAGGCAACACAAATTGTTGCAGCGTTAAAATTCACAAATTTATTTGCCGGCAGCGAAACATGGGAATTTGCTGTGAATTCGCCCGTGGCGAATAAATCCACCCCATGCGAATAAATCTGCCCATTACTAGTATTCATTTTTACTTTTTTCGAGTTTTTTTGAGCTTGTATTTGATTTTTTTTAGTTATTTTGTCATTTTTATAGTTATCTTGTACTTTTTTTCCTCAATTGTATTCAATCGAGGTTTTTATATTCTAATTTTTGATAGACATTCAAGTTTTTTTTTTAATTGTGAGTTTATTTGAAGTAGAAAAAAATTAGATTTTTTGATAAATAAGCCCATATGGATTGTATACAGTATTTTTAGACAGAATGTACAAGGCACCCATACACTCCATCATGCAAACATTGCTCAAGTCACTGAGTAATGGTTCAGATATCTGATGTGTATCCCTATGCAAATCACCCCTCTGTTTTCCAGTATGGAAGATTTTTTTTGAATATTTCACATGCCTTCTCCATGTGATGGCCCATATTGTGTGTGTGTAAGCAATTATGCTCTGAGATCACAACCTTAATTTATGACATGTTAGGAATGAGCAGGTACAGGTTTCTTTTAATCATGTGCAAGGGCTATCTCTACTAATTTCCCACTATATAAAATGTTTAGAGAACATTTTTCTGTTTCTTTGCCTTCCAATGTCCAGGTGTTAAACCTACAGTGATGTGTTTCTCTGAAGTCTTGCCAGGCTTCCAGCAGTTCCTTTGTAGCACTTCAAATATACTTTGTTAGAATTAAACTTCACATGTTTCGCCAAACCATTACAAAAGCATTACATAAATGCATTACAGAGTAGCTTTATGCCTTACTTTGGCTTCAGTAGTACATTGATGTGTTTGCCAGTCTGACCTTCCACATTTTAGTTCTATAAACCAGGAAAGGTAAACACACAGCAGGGTTGCCAGGTTGGTTGCAAATTGAGCTACTAATTTAAAGTCCAGGTGGGTTTTAAAAGTACAAACTAGCCAAGGTACGGATTTGGGCCTTTGGCTGTTTTTTCTTGCCCTAATGTGCCAAGCTTGCGTTTCCCAATGCATGTTGGGTAATGTCGTTTTTGTTTAAAAATTTGCAGACTGCCAAGTTTAATGTTGGACTACAATATCCAGCATGCAATGGGACTGACTTGTGTAAAAGTTAGGAGTTACCCGATTTTGGGCTCAGTATTCTCGCATTTTCCGGTGACTTCAATTTCGGGTAAAAATCTGCTGGCCAGCAAAATGTCTAGAGTTTGAATTGTTTTACAAATATTGATTAAAATTGTATATGTATTTGGGCCTCATGGGGCCCCTATACCTTCTGGGTCCCCCTTTGTAGTTATGCTCCTGGTGTCGGGGGCAAATCTTTCCCATTTTGCTTCACGGAAAAATGTGCAAATCGGTAAAAGTTAAAAAAAGGCGTATTTTCACATATATTCATTTATTTTTTTGACTTTTTTCATTGCACATGTTATTTTGGGCTACATTTGAAGTGCCTCTTGGCTAGTTTTGGGCTGGTTTGTAGCTGACTTTGGCTGGTTTTGAAAATTAGACCTGGCAACCCTGACACACAGGCAGGCATTCATTATTAAGTTCCTCGAACATCATTTTCAAAATGTCATTTTAGCAATATCACTTTTAAAACATATGTTTAGATGTTAGCAAGATGTATATTGTTTAAAGGGGATGCCCACCCAAATAATGAAACAATGTTTCTTGCAATACTGGTAGGGGACCTGTTAACCAAAATCAGGGTCGGAGTTGGGGGATCAGGGCCCACCAGGGCTGCCACATCAGGGACCCGCAATCCCCCAAGGGCCCCACTCCCCAGTCACAGGCCCACTCCAAAGCAAACTCACCTCTGCCCTCTTCCCCTCCCCTGGTAGTGCATACCTACAGTGTGCTCGTTTGTGGGCAGCGGCAAGTGAGCGGAGTGGGCGAGGCAAGAGGTGGAACAAGAGCCGGGCCACCAGGCGGAGTTGGATGAGGTCTCACTCTGTGGAATGGGTCTGGGCCCACCAGGTTTTTTGGCAGCCCAGTCCGACGCTGTCCAAAATGCTCAGGACCCAGGATTTTCCAGATAAAGGATCTTTCCATAATCTGGATCTCCATATAAAATCATTTAAACATTAATTAAACCCAACAGGATTATTTTACCTCCAGTAAGCAATAATTCAATCTTAATTTTGATCAAGTACAAGGTTCTGTCTTCGTATCACAGAGAAAAAAAACATTTTTTAAAATGTAATTATTTTCTTAAAATGGAATAGATGAGAAAAGGCATTCCGTAATTCCTGGATAATTCCTGGATAACAGGTTTTTCCGGATAATGGATCCCATACCTGTAATTTAAATGAAAATCAAGTTATATTGAAAACAATTTGTATGTATGTATGTATATTCTATTCACTGCTTGCCTGAGTACAGAAACAAAAATTAACTGTCCACCAACCAAGACTTCAATTCCCCCAATGACTTGAAAGAACATGTAGTGCTATAATAAACAGACTTTATGAAAGTCTGTTTTAGCTACTTTCTGTGTGGGTTAATACCACCCATAAGACTCTTTTCTCAGGGGTAAGCCACGCAGTGGGGTGGAGGCAGGGTGTAGTGCAACTGTAATTGTGTGCAATGCATAAGAGATTGGACGCCAGTAGTTTTATTTTGCTTAAACCATAAATTGAGTTTATTAACCAAAACCAGAGTTCACAATGGAGTATGGAACATAGAGTAACACATAGATCAACCAATATAACAAGATATACTCACTGTACCAAACATAGAATGACTCTCTGCAAAGTAAAGAGTACACGTAGAGAGTTAGGCAGCTTGTAAGAAGGTATTTCCCCAATCTTCAGGATTACTTTAGGTGGAACTCGAAAGACTACTTACTCCCCTGAGTCTAACACTTAGGCCCTACTATGGGGTCAGTAATACCCGGGATCTTAATCCCTCTAATATCCTCGTCAGAGCTTTGAGCTGCTCAACTACATACCCTATCTATCACTCCTAGAGTGATCTATTAGAGGGTATAACTATCACTTCACTATACTCAGGCTGAGTTCCACCACCCCTAACCTCTGTGGCATAGCAGAGGAAAGGTTCAGCAGCAATGGACACTGACCTCATGGTTTGCAAGCCTTTTATATTATGCCACAGTGCCATCTAGCATCCACTGTGAGAACTGCAGGGATTACATAAGCACAAGGCCCCCATAAGGACCCACTTAGGCGTCCATATCACTAAGGGTGTGCCTGTCAATAAAGGGTAAGGGTGTCTAAATTTTCACATCCCTACAAACATTTAAGGCAATGTGAGAATAGGAGTCTTGGCCAGGGGAGTGCTGATCAATAGTATCACAAGTCTCATTTCCGCATGTAAGTGCAGTGTGCAAATTGAAGATGCAAATATTTATTTATTTCCCTCACAATGCAGCATTTCGTCTTACAATTCTAGCCCCATATTGGCTGGAGTGCAGTAATTTGAATCTTCATACATGAAAGCAACTTAAAGCAAACAAATCATCTGAAAAGGATAAGTATTTCTTAACTGCTTTTTTATATTAAGGTTTATATTTAACTACTGTGGTTTAAATTTTTTTTTTTTAAAGGTTTTTTTTCTGTCTTGGGTGCTAAACAGCAAAGTTTGGTGTGCTAGTGTGCTTACAGCAAGTTTGTCACAACCTGCTTTACTTTGCAGTTTTCCCTCCGTTTGAGGGGGTGGGGTTTGATTAGTTGCACCTGAACAGACTGTATAAATAGAACCCCTGGGACTCCAGTGAGTCTGTTTGAATCAGGCTGCTGACAGGTCTAAAGCAACTTAAAGCAAACAAATCATCTGAAAAGGATAAGTATTTCTTAACTGCTTTTTTATATTAAGGTTTATATTTAACTACTGTGGTTTAAATTTTTTTTTTTTTAAAGGTTTTTTTTCTGTCTTGGGTGCTAAACAGCAAAGTTTGGTGTGCTAGTGTGCTTACAGCAAGTTTGTCACAACCTGCTTTACTTTGCATTTTTCCCTCCGTTTGAGGGGGTGGGGTTTGATTAGTTGCACCTGAACAGACTGTATAAATAGAACCCCTGGGACTCCAGTGGAGCTTGCTCTAGTGTTAGCTTCTCTTAAGTGTTTGCTCGTTAAGTGGGGGATCTGTAAGTGGAGTTACAAATACCGGAGTAAGTGGGGGATCTGTAAGTGGAGTTACAAATACCGGAGTAAGTGGGGGATCTGTAAGTGGAGTTACAAATACCGGAGTAAGTGGGGGATCTGTAAGTGGAGTTACAAACACCGGAGTTTCAAACTAAAGGAGGTTCAAACTAGGTCAAAAGTTTGTTCTAAACCCTCATTTTTATTTTATATATTTAGTTATATTTCTTCCTGTTTTGATCTGTAACTGGGATAATGAGTGCTAGCAAGATTGAAGGTCTGACTCAGTGCACAGTCTGCCATATGTATGCAGATTTGGAACAAGAGATCCAAAATGCTTACCTCTGTGGTGGTTGTGAGCAAATTGCCACTTTGGAGGCTCACGTTAGAGCACTAGAGCAACAAATTGCAACACTGCGGTCGATTGACAATCTTGAAAGGAGTCTTTTGCTCACTGAGCAGGACCTAGCGGGGTCAGATAGTTTGGGGGGAACAGAACAGCAGCAGGATGTTGAGGCAGCTAGCTGGGTGACAGTTAGAAAATCTAAGGTGGGCAAAAGGAAAATGGAGGCTGATCCGGAGATTATACATCGCAACAAATTTGCCAGATTGTGTGAAGATGATGGGAGTATGAATTCTGGATTGGCAATTCTAGATGGGGCTGATCTCTCTAACAGCCGGGAGACCAGTTTCTCTAGTAGTGGTGGGGAGGAGAGTAGAGTCAGGCCTAAGCAGATTGTGGTTGTAGGGGACTCAATTATTAGGAAAGTGGATAGGGTAATTTGTCGTCCGGATCGCTACAACCGAACAGTTTGCTGTCTACCTGGTGCCAGGGTTCGGCATGTGGTTGATCGGATAGACAAATTATTGGGTGGGGCTGGGCACGACCCAGCTGTCTTAGTGCATATCGGTACTAATGACAAAATAAATGGTAGATGGAAGACCTTAAAGAATGATTTCAGGGATCTAGGCTCTAAGATCAAGGAAAGGTCTTCCAATGTCATCTTTTCTGAAATTTTGCCTGTGCCACGTGCAAGTTTAGGAAAACAGCGGGAATTTAGGGAGCTTAATGCGTGGCTCAAGTCTTGGTGCAGGAAGGAAGGGTTTGGGTTCCTAGAGCACTGGGCTGACTTTTCGTTGGGGTACAACCTATACAGCCGTGACGGTTTGCACCTCAATGGAAGGGGGTCCGCGGTGCTAGGGGAAAGAATGGCTAAGAGGTTGGAGGAGTGTTTAAACTAGGCAAGGGGGGGGTGGGTGAGATAAAGGATTATGGGGAAGCTAGTGTAGACGGGGCAGTGGGGTTAGTAAGGGGTCATGGGGGAGGAGTGAGGGGGGCATACAGTTTACCAGCTAAGGAGGTCCCTCTGTTACAAGGAAAACAGAATAATACTAACTTAACGTATAATTCTTCACTAAGTAATGCACATTTCAAAAGTAAAAGTAGTAACCTCCGCTGTATGCTGGCAAATGCACGGAGTTTGTCAGGTAAAATGGGAGACCTAGAATTAATTGCATGCTCTAAAAATTATGATATAATTGGTATCACTGAGACCTGGTGGGATGAAACATGTGACTGGATTGTGAATTTAAATGGTTACACCCTTTTTAGGAGGGACCGAGGGATTAAAAAGGGTGGAGGAGTGGGTTTGTATGTAAAGCCTGAATTAAAGCCATGCGCTAAAGAAATAAAAATAGCTGGCACTGGTGAGGGTGTAGAATCACTCTGGGTAGAGATTTCGACTGGGCAAAAGGTATCAAAAAGAATTATCATTGGTGTATGCTATAAACCACCTCGTATAAGTGTCGAGTATGAAGCCCAGCTACTCTTGCAGATACAAGCGGCTTCACAGCTGGGTCAAGTTGTTGCTATGGGTGACTTCAATTATCCAGACATTGACTGGGGTAATGGGGTTGCTAAGACAGAAAAAGCTAGTAGGTTTGTAAATATGCTGAATGACAACTTTTTATTCCAGCTCGTTCAAGAACCTACTAGGAATAACTCTCTTTTGGACCTTGTAATAACTAACAATACTGAACTCATCTCTAACATTTGTGTGGGTGAGCATTTAGGGAATAGTGATCATAACATGGTCTCCTTTGAGATTCTGTTGCAGAAGCAATTCTATAAGGGAGTAACTAAAACACTAAATTTCAGACGTGCAAACTTTGACAGTATAAGGGCATCTCTGCAACATATTAAGTGGGAAATGCTTTTCACAGGGTTAAACACAGAACAAAAATGGGAAGTCTTTAAAATGCTGCTTAATAAATATACTTGTCAGTATATTCTACTTGTAAGCAAGGAACGTCGTTGCAAAGCAAAACCTTTTTGGTTCAATAGAAGCGTTGGTGTTGAGGTGGGTAAGAAAAGACGTGCTTTTAAGGCTTTCAAGTTAGCTGGTACAGCCGAAACATTTATTAGGTACAAGGAGGCCAATAAATCATGCAAAGAAGCTATAAGGCAAGCTAAAATTGCTATAGAAAAGGATATTGCAGCAAGCAGTAAAAAAAATCCAAAATTATTTTTTAAATATGTCAATAGTAAAAAAATGAAGCAGGAAGGGGTGGGACCCTTACTATCAGAGGGGGGGTCAGCTGGTTGATGAAAACAAAATAAAAGCGCAGATTCTGAACTCGTATTTTTCATCTGTCTACACAAATGAAGAACCAGTAAGTGAAGGTTTCCTTCTTAACACTCCCAATTCTAGTAATACAACTAATGATGCATGGTTCACACATGAAGAAATTCAAAAGAGACTTGAACATGTTAAGATTAACAAAGGTCCAGGGCCAGATGGTATTCATCCCAGGGTAATTAGCGAGCTTAGCTCTGTGATTGCCAAACCTCTTTACTTAATTTTTCAGGATTCATTGGGATCTGGCATTGTGCCGAGAGACTGGCGAATTGCTAATGTGGTGCCTCTATTCAAAAAAGGATCCCGTTCTCAGCCTCAAAACTATAGGCCAGTTAGTCTGACGTCAGTATTAGGAAAGCTTTTCGAAGGGTTAATAAAGGATAAGATACTGGACTTCATAGCAAATCATAATACTATGAGTTTGTGCCAGCATGGTTTTATGCGTAATAGATCTTGCCAGACTAACTTAATTTCTTTTTACGAGAATGTAAGTAGAGACCTCGATTCTGGGATGGCAGTGGATGTGATTTACTTAGACTTTGCTAAAGCATTTGATACAGTGCCACACAAAAGGTTACTGGTTAAATTAAGGAATGTTGGCCTGGAACATAGTATTTGTACCTGGATAGAGAACTGGCTAAAAGATAGACTACAAAGAGTGGTGGTAAATGGAACATTTTCTAATTGGACCAGTGTTGTTAGTGGAGTACCGCAGGGCTCTGTACTAGGTCCCTTGCTTTTCAACTTGTTTATTAATGACCTGGAGGTGGGCATTGAAAGTACTGTTTCTATTTTTGCAGATGATACTAAATTGTGCAGAACTATTGGTTCCATGCAGGATGCTGCCACTTTGCAAAGTGATCTGTCTAAACTGGAAAACTGGGCAGCAAACTGGAAAATGAGGCTCAATGTTGATAAATGCAAGGTTATGCACTTTGGCAAAAATAATATAAAAGCAAGTTATACACTAAATGGCAATGTGTTGGGAGTTTCCTTAAATGAAAAGGATCTTGGGGTCTTTGTAGATAACACGTTGTCTAATTCTGGGCAGTGTCATTCTGTGGCTACTAAAGCAAATAGAGTTCTGTCTTGCATAAAAAAGGGCATTAGCTCAAGGGATGAAAACATAATTATGCCTCTTTATAGGTCCCTGGTAAGGCCTCATCTGGAGTATGCAGTTCAGTTTTGGACTCCAGTCCTTAAGAGGGATATAAATGAGCTGGAGAGAGTGCAGAGACGTGCAACTAAATTGGTTAGAGGGGCGGAAGACTTAAATTATGAGGGTAGACTGTCAAGGTTGGGGTTGTTTTCTCTGGAAAAAAGGCGCTTGCGAGGGGACATGATTACACTTTACAAGTACATTAGAGGACATTATAGACAAATGGCAGGGGACCTTTTTACCCATAAAGTGGATCACCGTACCAGAGGCCACCCCTTTAGACTAGAAGAAAAGAACTTTCATTTGAAGCAACGTAGGGGGTTCTTCACAGTCAGGACAGTGAGGTTGTGGAATGCACTGCCGGGTGATGTTGTGATGGCTGATTCAGTTAATGCCTTTAAGAATGGCTTGGATGATTTTTTGGGCAGACATAATATTAAAAGCTATTGTGATACTAAACTCTATAGTTAGTACAGATATGGGAATATAGAATTTAATTAAAAGTAGAGAGTGGTGTATGTATGGTTGCTGGGTTTTCTTTTGGAGGGGTTGAACTTGATGGACTTTGTCTTTTTTTCAACCCAATTTAACTATGTAACTATGTAACTATGTAACTATGTATGAGGCCTATTTACTAACAATGGAATTTCTATTTGTTTCCACAAATCTTAAAATATTTTAGATTTTTCTATATTTCTTAAAAGCTCTACAAATTTGATATTTATTAAGTGTAAAAACCACAAGAACCTCTAATGCTAAACTTTGAAAGTAAAAGTTGTCGAGGTACTATAGAGGCCAATGGGAACTGCGCTGATCTTATCGGGCCGATTTTAATCAATTTGGACTTTAAGGGTTTATCTAAAATACTTGAATATTATAGGTAATTCCTACTTTTTAGCACACCGTTCAGCTCTTTTTTTTCATTCATACTTTTTATATTCGGATCTTTGAATACATTTCATGACATTCGTGGTTTTAGAGTTGTGGTTTAAAAAACCTCTAATTTAAAGCCACTAAAATGATAATGTTGCTAAATAAGCCTCCGCATCTATAACATTTTGGGGCAGATTCACTTAGGGTCGAATTTCGAAGTTAAAAATACTTCGAAATTCGACCCTCGAATTGAAATCCTTCGACTTCGAATATCGAAGTCGAAGGATTTAGCGCAAATCCTGCGATCGTACGATCAAAGGATTTTTCGTTCGATCGAACGATTAAATCCTTCGAATCGAACGATTCGAAGGATTTTAATCCAACGATCGAAGGAAAATCCTTCGATCAAAAAAAGGTTAGCAAGCCTATGGGGACCTTCCCCATAGGCTAACATTGACTTCGGTAGCTTTTAGCTGCCGAAGTAGGGGGTCGAAGTTTTTTTTAAAGGGCAAGTACTTCGACTATCGAATGGTCGAATAGTCGAACGATTTTTAGTTCGAATCCTTCGATAGTCGTAGTCGAAGGTCGAAGTAGCCCATTCGATGGTCGAAGTACCTAAAAAATACTTCGAAATTCGAAGTATTTTTCATTCGAACCCTTCACTTTAGCTAAGTGAATCGGCCCCTTAGTATGATGTAGAGAGTGGTCAATTTGTAATCGGGTTTCATTTGTAATTTTTTGTGGTTTTTCAGTTCTTTAGCTTTTTATTTAGCAGCTCTCCAGTTTGCAGTTTCAGCAATCTGATTGTTCCAAATTACCCTAGCAACCATGCATTGATTTGATTAAGAGACTGGAATATGAATTGAGAGGGCCTGAATAGAAAGATGAGTAGTAATAATGAATGTTAAATGAGTAGTCTTACAGGACATTTGCTTTTAGATGTGGTCAGTGACCACGATTTGAGAGTTGGAATGAGAAGAAGAAGACAAATAATTCAAAAACTGTAAATTGAAAAACAGAAAAACTGAAGACCAATTTGAAAAGTTACTTAGAATTAGCCATTCTATCACAAGTTAACTTAAAGGTGAACCACTAATTATTTCTTAGTTAGGATCAAGTACAAGGATCCTATTATATTTGTAAAAATAATTTACAATAAGCCATGATCCATAGAGGAGTAACAGACAGGAGAAATCTGTGGAAAATGGACATTGGGTAAGGCTGCTCTAGGCTGCTTCTAAATTTATTTAAAGGAAAACTAAGAACTGGGCCATATTTATATTAAGGCCCCGATGGCCTGTGCCTAGGGAGGCACAGTTTTGGGGGGTTTCTTTCTTTCTTTAATCCCCCCCCACAAATTTCCATAGGAAATCTAGTGACGAGCTGAGGGGTAGGCAGCAGGGCTGGATTTACAAATTGTGCACCCCTAGGCCCACTGACTTTAGTATTCCCAGTCTCCTCCCTTGTATTCTCGAAATTTTCAGCATCGGGACTGGAGCAATGGGAATTGACCCACGGGAAATTTAAAAACGATTTTATTTCCGGCCCATCCCAGTGTTTCTGTACCAATGTGGGTGGTGGTTGGTTCAGCATGCCACCCCCTAAAATCCCGCTGCCTTATGCCTGGGCCTTGGTGGCCTTTCCACAAATCCAGGGGGGGGGGCGAGGAAGTACGCGGAAGTGACGCCACTCACACAACGTAAGGTCTTTTTTAGGTCCTATGCCTAGGGCGGCATCGGACCTAAATACAGTCCTGCTAGAGAAGTAGGCTAGAAATGTTGTATATTATGTTTTGGACTTCTGTACCAGTCCAAGGCAACCAATGCCCTTTGGCAGTAAAGATCTGTGTCTCCAAAGATGCCCCAATAGCACCCCATCTTCTTTTCTGCTGATTCACTGCACATGCTCTGTGCTGCTGTCACATGTACATGTAGAACATGTAGAATATAAATGTCACAATATAAGTCTGATTAGTAATCAATACAGATAATTACTACTAAAGATGCCCCAGTAGCTCCCCATCTTCTTTTCTGCTGATTCATTGCACGTGCTCTGTGCTGCTGTCACATGTACATGTAGAACATGTAGAATATAAATGTCACAATATAAGGCTGATAAGTAATCAATACATATAATTACTACTAAAGATGCCCCAGTAGCTCCCCATCCTCTTTTCTGCTTATTCATTGCATGTGCTCTGTGCTGCTGTCACTTACTGAGCTTAGGGACCCACTCACAATATACAGTACACATAGAATATAATTGTCACACTATAAGGCTGATTAGTACTTAATATAGATAATTACTGCATGGCCCCTGCCCCCCTCCGTACACCCGGAACTGGCCGGGGGAACACGCGGCGGGCGGACTGCCGGGGGGCCCTGAGGGGGGGTGCGGGCCCTGGCCCGCTCACACCCCCTGCTCCCCCGGTAGTTCCGCCCCTGTTCCAAATACCTTTGCTTGCTGGAAATCTTTTTTTTTCCCTGAGTTGCTTTTTTTCAAAAAAAAAGTAAAAAGGTCGGAACTTAAAACCTGCCAACTTTTTATATTTTGTAGAGGAAAAAAAAGATTGGCAGCAAGCCAATATATTTGGATGTGGAAACCATGTGTTTAGGAAGTCACACGTGATTTTAGTACCAGAATGCTGAAGCCCAGAGGCTCATGCATTAGTAAATCGGCCCCTCAGTTTGGTAACTCACAACAACTGTCACTGCTACCTCCTGGATACTACGTATGATTAACTACAAAACAAACGGCTAACTGTGTTTACAAGCTTATGCCTATAGAGTTGAACTCTGTGCAGATCAGTAGCCGTTGCTGTGCGATACACAGTGAACCACAAATACAATACACAATGAAATGTAGAAAGAACTCAAATATAAAAAGAACTAAGAAGAATTGACATGGTGGGAAACCTGGCTATTCCAGGCATGTGAAAAATAGTGACTGAGGATCTAGAAAGGCAGATGTAGACTATTTTTATGAGTAGGAGCCTGAGGCTGTCCTGTTGGAGCCGGACCAATTCTCTGCATGTGGAAATCAGATGAACATCTCTGTCTCTGTCTATGAGGTCTAATAAAACAGTCCCACACAAACAGTGGGCAGGTCTGGGGAGCCAAGGCAGTCATATCAAATACTTTATTAAGAACCTAGGGTGGACTGTCACAAGTTTACCTCCATGTGTAACATTTTTGTATTTCATATATATATATATATATATATATATATACTGTATATATATATATATATATATATATATATATATATATGGTATATAGATAGATAGATAGATAGAACAAGGGAAAGTTGTGCTCACCACCAAGTTTTAAAACCATTAGGCGGGGGTGCAATGAGGCTGTGACCACAAAATACATATAGACAAATACAAGAGTCCTCTGCACTCAGTACACAGTAGACAGAGTGGGACTTACATTAATTGAGGGGCCTTGATGTGGCACATGAGCTTACATATTTTGGCCAAAATGTGGTATTAACACCTCAATATTTGTAAAATGTATTTAAAATGTATTTACACAGGCTGAATTTGAGATTTTTTTCCTCTTTTGTACGTGGAAATAATGTCTGTAAATCATTTGTAACAGCTGGCCAACTTCAGATTTGTATCTTAATCTGAGCAGTGTCGGACTGGCCCACACGGATACCAGGAAAACTCCCGGTGGGCCCAGGTGTCAGTGGGTCCTCATTCTGCTAAACATTTGGCCTATTTCATTGCCATTCTTTATTTCTATGAGAAGAAAGAGGCTAAATATATGGAATAGTTTACAGTATGTAAAGAAAAGAGACTAGGAGATTAGAGGGTGAGTGAGAAGAGGAAGAATAATAGTACTGAGAGTGGCCCCCTTGTCTAAGGTTGTACGGTACCTACATGAGTCTACACACTGTAAAAAATAACAGCTAGTCAATGCTATAACATGGCGTAGACCAAGTACTCATGATTTTTTGTGAATATACTGTAACAATAACTCTGCCTGTGTCTATGTCATCAGCAACTTAGTGTACTGAACTACACTAAACGAATACGCAGTATGCATCTTGAAGTAATATAAGAGCCTGTTGATTAGATCATTTTGTAAAGTTCAAGCAGATAAACAATTATGTTTTAAGAACTACTGCCCATGTAATATGTGAATATTGTAAGAAGTAGAAAACCTTTCTTTTCAATCCTACAGTAAGATCCCACCTGTGCGATTAATGTGCCCAAAATCTTATATTAATTGCCAGTCCAGGGTGCCTTTAATTTATTCAATGGTAGTTCAGGACAGATTGACCTTAAGCAGTGGAATCAGACACCTGACACCTGCAAAGGTTGTATTCTAGGTGAGAAGTAATAAAAGCAAATCAATGTGCTGAAGTCAACAACCTAGGTAACAGTGGCTGTCCATATCTGAAAAAGCCTTGCAGAAACAATGATTTATATATATATATACCCAGATGCCAGTCACCTGGGGTCTCCCCATCAAAGGTCATGCAATCCTTGAGATACCCACCCTATCCATAATATGAACAATACCAGAGCAAGAAGGTGGTCGCCAAAGTTGCAGTATTAAAACTTTGTGAGCATGAAGTGCCAGAAAGGGTCAGGTGATTGTGCATGTCATGGTAAGTGTGTATCTTAATGGTATCTGTTGACGTTAACGTTTCTGAATTTTTAATATTGCAACTCGAAGAACCACCTTCTTGCTTGTTCATATTACAGAAGCAATGGCTATAATTCATGCAGTTAGGATAACTTGTAAAGGACCTGGACAGATGATGAAAAACAGATCAGTCATTGTTCTGCTTCCTGAAATGAAATACACTGTTTATCTACTTATGTGCAAAAGATCAGTATGATTCTTAAGAGCTCCTGCATTACCTCCAGCACTGTCGGCATGAATCCTCTGTCATATCCAGAAACTCCCACTTTGCACTTTATTCTGGTTGCACCCACATATGAACTTATGGTCACTTGCAGGCAAGTTACAGTGCAGAGCACCATATATAACAAGAGGTTGAAATAGCATTTAATGTGTCCTGTTTTGTTGATGATTTAAGGGTTCTGTTTGCATGCCACTGTCCTGCCAAATTAATTTGTCTGCCCAAAGCCTATAAAACTTTTGCTATCTGCTTTTGTAAGATTCAGGCAATAATGATCTTTTCTGTGTGCCTGCGTTATATTTCTAATTCCTTTATCCTTATTTCCCAAATTCCTTTTGACAAAAATATAATTTTTTAAAAAAATATTCCCCCTTTTCACAAAGTATTCCTGATCTATAAAGGCAAATTAAAGGGGTTTTCAGTAACTTCAAGGAAATAACTGAAGTTTTGGAAATTCCCCTGTAAATTTCCTGGTGAAACATGAAACTATTGAAGCTAGACAACACTTGCTCCCTGCAATAAGCCAACTTATCTATAAACACCATTCTTTGTGTAACTGCCAGTTAGTGGCTCTGAGACATTTGGGATTCATTAACTTGCCACATCTTACACATATACTGCATCCATTCTGCCAAACTGTGTATAGTGTGCATTGTAAAGAAGCACAAGATTCATTAAATAAGGCCAAGTAATAGATAGCATTACTTACAGGCAAACATCGTACATATAGTTGTGCCTTCGTTCTTTAAACACAAGCAGGCACTAATTATTTGACTTTATAAACTAAAAGTCACAGGTATGAGCTTGCTATAAAGTTGAAAGCAATGATCCAGTCCAGTTCTTTCCATGGTCTTTATAAAGAAGGAATAGCTCAGTGATTATGTCACTAGACTGGACTGTGTAACTCCTGTAATGACTCCTGCGTTAATTTCTTATTAACGCAATGTCTGCCACCAATTGAAGGCTTGTTAGGTGGGCCCTGCCTTATTGTCCTAGACCTGTTGATTTCTTAAAGGCAGTGGCACACAGGGAGTAGTGCATTTTCACAGCGACAAATCTTTATGTGTGCCATTGCCCTTAAGGAAATCAACCCTTGCCATCTCCTTCACTAACCTTATAATTCGTACAAGTAAATTACATTGCTAAAGTCACTTTGGCTAAATATTGAAGAAATGTCTTCCTTTGCATCTTCCTGTGATTATGTTTTTGCCGAATCACTGCGAGCAATGTAATTTACTTGTGGCCATTCTAATGTTATTGAAATGGGTGGCATTTCTGGGAGATTTATCACCCGCAGTAGCATAGATTTAACTGCAGGCGACAAATCTCCCCTGTAGCTTTCTATAGGGAAAGCCATGGCAATCAGGATTAATCATGGGAAAATGTGAAGTAAGGCAATTACTATGAAGTGATTTTATACTATGGAAAGTCTTTTTTGGGAGATTTGTTGCCCAGGGTAGCGAAAATGTATCCAAGTCATCTAAGGCTCAATGTCAACTGCAGGCTGACACTATGGGCAAGGTAAGGATAAGGTATTGGCAAGGTATGGAAAAGGTGCTAGATGTGCAACCCCTAACCTGAAGTAGATACCTGGGCAGCTTAGAAGGGCAACCCCTGTAAGAAAAAGGGGCAGCCAAATGGAGCCCTTTTAAGCAAAAAAAGCCAGTTTTTCAGCAAGAGCCCTGCTTTCCATCACAGGAGGGTTAGCGCCAGCCCCCCTTGTTATCAACTGAGGGGCATGCAGCTTGCCTCCGACAGATCACCATTTGAGTGGCCCAAAATGCCACCAACCAGAGCAATGAACTTTCAGAGCAAGCAGGCTGCAATTTGGCCCCAACTTTTGTCAGGCAGCTTGCACTTCCATCTCTCTCCAGTGACTTCTCCATTGTTCCATGCAGTATTCTTGAAGCACAACCAACCAGTGCAGCTTTAGTGCCGTGTTTTCAGCATAGACGGGAATTGAACCAAATGAAGTTTTGTCAAGACAGCCCATCAACAAAGGAAGCGGCCAACCACCATTGTTTTTTTTTCAGCAAGGCCCCTCCTTCCATCACAGTCAGGCTACCATCCCCCCACCTTGGCAATCCCATTGACTGACCTAGGGGCAAACAGCTTGCCCCTCCTTCCATCACAGGCAGGCAATCTTCACCCCCACCTTGACCTGCTGACACTGCCTTTCGATGTAAAGGCACAAGGGCACATCGGGTTGTTATGGTCATCCAGAACCTCACTGGACAGGTCTAGGCTCTGCTGTGGGTCGGCTAAAGCTGCTGCCCTTTTTGGGTCTTAGATCTGTCCACACTTGACCTCGGTACATTTCTTAATGAGGAGAGCATTCTGTACAAAGGGTGAAAAAAAGCTACAGAGCCTATAACTGCCTGGTGAAGTTCCTGACAACCACAACAACCAAATGCTCCCGTGTATCTTTACATTGGCAGGAAGTGCCTGCAAGCCACGTTCCACCTAACAGAGCCACAGAAGGGAGGCTGCCTGGGTACCCACAGAAGGGAGGCTTTTGGGATCTTTTAACAAATTCAATAACAATCATGGTGCTAGAGTTTGTGAGTTTAGGTGTGGTTTTCCAAAACCTCTAAAACCACAAAAATCCAACCTTTAATAAAAAAACCTCTACTAGTGGTCAGTATACATAGCCATTTTTGACAAAAAATCTTGCAAGTGCATACAGCAGTTTAAATACTTTACATAATTGTGATGAGGAGAAATGTGGGGGTTTGGTACTTATATTTACTTTTCCAGTTTGCCCTGCCCCAATAAATAAAAATAGAAATATGTTGCAATAGGAGGAAAGTTAGTCATTAAGCAGTCCAGCAAATAGCATGTACAGTATAGATGAGTCATGAGTATCCTGTAAATTATATTTTTTATAAATTGTGCTTAGTAAAGTCATCAGTTATAATTAGTGCTTGATGTAATTTTTGTCACATGACAATAGAAATTGTTATTGTTATAAAATAATGAGGATACTAAGGGAGTTATATATCAAAGGTCGAATTTTAAAGTAATGTGAATTTTATTAGTAAATTCAATTTTATTCACAATTTGAAGGGTATGTTATTTAACAAAAAAGGTCTAAAATGTCTAAAAATGTCTAAAATTCGATCAAATAATCCTGACCCGAAAACTCGAAATGAATTCGAATCGCGTTTTCCTCTTTAAAAAAAAAACAGACTTTTGCGCGTCAAATTATTTTTCTCCCATTGGAGTCTATCGGGTGTAATCTTCTAAGCGAAATTTGGCAAAAATTTGGCTCGTCTTCGAATAGTTCAAGGGACCTTTGCCATTGACTTGTACATGAACGTGGCAGATTTTAGGTGGAGAATAGTCAAATTAAAACTGTTTCCAGGGTCGAGTTGTGATAAATCTCACATATGAGTTCAAATTCGAGTTGGTGGTTTTAAATTTGAATTTGTAAATTTTTGACCAAATCATTTTTTAAAAATTTGAATTTCGAGGTTCGAATTTACCATTTGAACCTTAGTTAATCTGCCCCCAAAAGTCACCTCATAGTTCCATAACCTGTATAACAGTCCTTGGCCTCCTGCTTTTACATGGACATGGAACACATCATTTATTATATAATGTAATAGAAGTCAGGATGTTTGCACCAGGTCTAGTAACCCATAACAACCAACCAGCAAGTAGCCTTTACTGCTCACCTGTTTGAAAGCAGATATATATTAGTATATATTAGATTCTCAACCTTGTCCTTTAAAAGCATAAAAAAGCAGCTGCTATCTGAATTCCACCAGTGATTATAGTTAAGAAGCTTCAGGCAATAATACGTATGAACCAGAGGATGGCTGATGTGTGCTGTAGTCTAAATAGCAGTACGGGTGTTTTCCATGAGATGTCCTGTAGCAAGAAACAGATGCTATTCTTTATGTGCAGTCCAGAGTAATGAATAAAAACTTGGATAAAAATTGCCTCAGTGGTTTCTTTTTGTATCACTGGATTTACAGTGTCTGATAATATGAAACACTGGAATGGAGAGGATTTTCCAAGCAATGGGAAGCACAATAAATGTGAGCCATATTTTGTGGCAATATACCAGGAGTGGCCATTCTTTACTAGTGTGAGGTCTTCTTTTAGTGATGTTGTCTGATGGTATTTTTAGTAGTACCATTTTGACCTCGTGTAAGACAAAACTCAGTAAAGGAAAACCTTTAGTAATAGTCAGGCAATTTATTTTTACATAATACAACATAACAGTTTTGTCTGGGTAAGCTGTTGGAGTAACACACAGAATGTCAGCCAAGGACTTACCAAAGACCCACCTCTTGGTCCAAGCATTATATAGCTTTCAGAAGGCATTTACAGTAATTGTGACAAGGGGTTTACGGAAATACCATACATGGTCTGGCGAGGAGACTTACTGGCATATATTTGTACATTCCTGGAAGATGTGCAGTTTTGCAACATAAGAGATTTCTGGTTCCAACTGTCCACAGCCTCGTAGACATCTGTTGGCTAAACATAGCCATGGTGGTACAGACAGCTATTGAGCAACACTTCTGCAAAAGGGCAAACTAGACATGCTGACACTCTTCTAAGTAACAGAGTGGAGATCATTTATTTGTATATTTGTATTTGCCTAGTATAAGTTATATGAGTGACCATTGTCCACAGTTGACCATTAGCCCTTATAGTCCATCCTGCCTTGGGCCCTATAGCGTTATGGCGTCATAGAGGGCGGGGGTGACAACTATCAACCCTCTGACACTAGCCATTCGTCCGTCTTAGGAATTAGACCAATATAAATTTCACTGACATGTCCCATTATGATCTACATCTATAAAAGCATTGTTAGCATTCTATTTATTTATGAGAAAATGCATATTGCTATGTTTAACAAACAACTATTTCTTATGTAACCTTAACATAATAAATATCTGAATGAAAGGCATGAAATAGGTGTGTAATTTCGACAAGCTGTTTGTTTACAGTGTCTTGGGATCTACTGATCACCAGCTAAAGGTGTACTGGTAGTTCCCGATCTACCTTTTGGGCACCCCTGCAATAGACTAACCGGCTGTAAGATGGGCTGATACAGGATGTAGAAGATGTAAAGTAAAATCAACATTTTGAGCTTTGAGAGATATCTCATTCTCTGTACACATTGGAGAATCAATTGGAGAAACATTGAACAGGACCGTATTTATATATAAACACCCTCAATACATTTTTAAAACCTTCCCAGCCACCACCAGAGCTGTGTCAGAGCTGGGTGGGTACGTGATGTTCCCCGTAGCAGAATTGACGCCATGAAGAGCATGCGTGTGACATCACTCTTATTATTGTCTGTATCTTCCGAGCTGTAATAATATTTTTTTTAAAAAAACTCCAGCCAAATTAATTTAAAGTGAACTTGTGGACCAACAAGCTGAACTACAAGATTTATATGGGATTCAACAAAAAAATGCCTAGCAAAAGATCAAACCCAGAAGGCAGCAACACAAACCATTTTACAGCCAGTTACAGTACTATAGGCTTGGAAAGTTTGCTGCTGTCTACATTGGGTTGAAATACAACATCTACAACTATAAGTCTTTCGCTGTAAGGAAAACAGACTGCTGCAGAACAGAGAAACTACATTTCTTGGCATCATACAGAATATTCATTGTTTCTGCAATGTAAAAATAGTTTTACAGCCCTGTCCTGCTGACCATGCCTTCTGATATTATAATATGTCTCCTTGGCTGCCAGGCCATTTTTCTTCTCTTGGCTGCCTGTAAGGGCAATGACACATGGGCATTTTTCCTCAATAACATCATGAAAATCACAAGTCATGATGCCCCAAACTACATCTCATTGCTGTCTATCAAAACCACTTGTACTGGTGCTTTAAAATCACTGTCAAACATAGCCATGATGGGTGATCTGCCATTTTTCTTCTCTTGGCTGCCTGTAAGGGCAATGACACATGGGCATTTTTTCCTCAATAACATCATGAAAATCACAAGTCATGATGCCCCAAACTACAGCCCATTGCTGTCTATCAAAACCACTTGTACTGGTGCTTTAAAATCACTGTCAAACATAGCCATGATGGGTGATCTGGTGTGTTTTAATGGTATGAGAATAAAACACAATGGACAAAATGACCCAATGTTCCATTTCCCTAAATGTTATTGCATATTGGGTGTTTTGACCACAGCTGTTATTCAGTGGAAAACAGCAGTTGTCAAAATAACCTTGTCCACCTGTAGCCACGTATAATGTTATTAAATGGAAAGTGCCATGGCTGACATACATGGACAGAACAGACGATGCACTTTCCATTAACTCATTTTACAAATGGCAACAGGCAGACAGGGGAGTTTTGACAGCTGCTGGTTTCCACTGGATGGCAGCTGTGGTCAACACCCACAAAATGAAAAGGGTAAGTGCAACTTTATATTATATTATAACAGTATATTCCATGTAATACTTCTATTAGATCAATACAAAGTGGAAATAACAAATGAAGGCAGGCAGTATAGTGGTCTTTTAAATTCATTTTATTGTATTGACATAGACTGTCATGGCAGATTATCACTGATGTCAATATGGCTCAAGAAGAACAAGTGGAATCATCATTATCTTGAAAACGTAACACCAGGTACTTTATTCATAATGTTATAATAGTAATATTCCAGATACCTTTCTGTTGACATTAAATAATCCTGTTGGATATATACAATTTCATTAAACAAATATTATTAAAATACAGTTCTTAGAGGTCGTGAGATTGTCAGACCTTCGTGAGATGAAAAACAAATGTGTTAGATTAACAGACAAAATCTCACCCAAAAACTTCAATATAGCATCACATGTTGCACAGCTTTCAAGCCACCACGATACAAAATGGCTTTGAAAAAAGTCCAAGTGACGTTATTTGATTGCTTTTCCTAAATCATAGGTCACATATTAGATCTCTTTTAGTTAGAACTATCTATAGTGAGCCAAAAAATGTCTCACTTCCTTCATAAGATTAGATGGTATTTTGCACGATAGACTTCTTGGACAAGCTACTGAGCAGCACTGAAGTGTTTGTTCTCTCTTTAGCTTTTTCATAGATCTAATGCAATTTAATATAAGATCATTTTCTTCTGGGCAAAGGGAAAATAAAGAAAGGAGAAAGACCAAAGGGAGAACAAATAAATGTAAATATATTTTAGAGTTGGGGATACTGACCACTAAGCTACTTAGTTTAGGTGTTAGTGAACCATACATCCAAAATAGATGGACTGTGAGGTTTTAGAATTTGCTCTGACCTGGCTACTTCCCAACCTCTCTTTGCGTTGTTCCAAGGACCACCATTGATGGGCAGCGTTTGTTTATATACTCACGCAAGTCCTACCCCACCATGTATCAATATGATGCTTGTCAGGTTCGGCTTCATGAAGTGCAGGTTAGGGGCAGGTTTGCGCAAACATTTTTCATGTCTAAGTGATTTCTTTAAAATTAAGTGTGATTAGTTCAGGCTTCTAGTTGTATTTTCTAGAAGTGTCAACAATTTTTCACATGACTTGCTAATATTACTTTGTACCCAAAATGTGCGTGTTTGCTGCCTTTGGGCAGGAGCTCACTCAAGTGGGCTGAGGGGTAGAAGGCATGCATAGTAGTTTACTGATTTCTGAAATCATGAAGGGGCAGTAAAAATGTACAGTATTTCTTTCTATAAACGATTATAGGGCAATTTCAGCCAAGGCAAAAACATTTTGCCCTCAAAGTTCACTACCACCTTGTCACAGTCGGCACCCAATACCAGAACAAATGCCAAGCACCCTGGACTCGGCTCGTGCTTCACCTGTAGTGTGACCGCCTTTGGCCACAGGAGGAGCCCTCAGCTACTTGGATGCCACCAGGACTTAAACTAGAGGTGCAAGGCTAGATGTTCTGGATGGGCAGAGGAGCACTACTGTTTAGCGAGAATCTTTGGGCAGAAAGTCGTAGTACAAGGTGTTAGGCAATAGAGTAGTCAGATCAGGCCGGGTCGGGGCAGGCAGAGAATAAACGTAGTCAGGCAGGCAAGGGTCAAACCAGGAAGTCAATCAGAAGGGTTAAGCAGAAGAGGTAGTTCGTATTCAGGCAAAGGTCAAAAAGCCAGGCAGGGGTCACAACAGGAATCAAAACAGTTTCAAAACAGGATAGCAAATGCTCCAGGAACAAATTCCTATCATGGGCAATGATCTGCAAGCCAAAATCCCTTTTGAGCGTTTGAATTTCACGCCATTGCGCGCTGACGTCATCACGCCAGCGCGTCCGCGTCAATAAAGATGACAAGACGCGGGCACATGTGGCCAAAGGAGCAGCAACAGATCAGAAAGAAGAGAGGCTTGGCGGGCGTTCCTGCCGCACCCCTAGACCACCAGGGTGAGTTTCTTTCATTACACACCTAGGGACCCAGGGAGTATTAAATTCATTGACACCACTGCAAAAAATCTTAAATAATCTGTGTGTATATCCCTCTAATTTAACCAACTCTAACTGAGTGAAGGATTTTTGTGAATATTCCTAAGAGGACTGAATCTAGGGCACCAGGGACTAATGATGTATCTTTCCATTCTGCTGGTCACAAAACTCTGTAAGTGAATTCAGTACTTCAATTCATCTTTCTTTTCCTGCAATCCATTTGAAAGAGACCCAGGACTAGAACTAGGGATAAGCAGAAACTGCATATGCCTAGGGTGCAACGGTGCTTGGCACATGCCTCTTCTTTCTGCCTACCAGGTCTGGACTGAGAATTAAAATAGGCCCTGGCATTTCAGGTACACAGAGGCCCAATCAGCCCACACAGAGGCCCAAACAGCCCCCACCAGCCCACTAAATACTGACTTTCTATGGCACCTTATAGCAGCCCCTCTGGCATTTGCCAGAACCCACAGATTGCCAGTCCAGGCCTGCTGCCTACCCCTAGTCTGAGAAAAGTTGTTGCATGGGAGCACCCTGACAATCAACTCTGGGCAAATTTGGTTGCTATAGGTAACAGCCCATGGGCAAATTTGCCCAGCGTTGATAAAAAAGCCCCACATGCTGCACATGTAAAGCCACTCCAGATAGCATCTGAAACCAAATATTTGTGCGTATAACACGGAGCACTGCGTAGAGTCATAAGTCAATACTTTATTCTTCCATAAAAGTCAATACAAAAATCGCCTATAAATGTAAAGAATCAATACCCTTGACATGTTTCATAGCCTTTTGAGAAAGTGGCCGTAGGGCTACGAAACGCGTCAGGTATGCGACTGCACCAAAGGGGTGGGGGACTGCACTCAGGCCCCGCCCAGGATAGTTCTGTTACTGTTTACCCACCATAACAGTCGTCATTGTGTGTGCTCATGCAGGTCGAGGTTGAAATTTGGGTGGGTGGCCTATCACTGAAGGAACCGTTAAAAATATCAATAAAATATGCTTTGTGTTTGCCAGTGGGATGAGTTCAGCCATGAATGGGCTGTCCACTAAAATGATCCTTAAATGGCAGGCTCAAGGTTCTACTAAGGGGCAATGCATTGTAGGTAGTGATGGGCGAATTTGGGGCGTTTCGCCGAAAAATGTGCGAATTGCATTCAAAATTTGCGAAACAGCGAAAAATTTGCGAAAGGGTGCCGCCGGTTTTGATGCCGGCGCTCATTTTTTTGGACATGGGCGTCCAAATATAATTTTTTTTCCGGTGGTTTTGCGAATTTATCCGCCGCGCGAATTGCGGGAATTAGCCGCGAATTCGCACCTGCCAAATAAATTTGCCAATCACTAATTATAGGCAACAAGGCAACTTTCTCTTTTTTACTTTGCACCTTGTAACCTTAATAAATGAATGAGAAGTGTTAATTACAGTGTTAATTAAGTCAATAGCAGTATCTGCACAATGACTGGACTCTTTATTTTATAAGCCAGAACATTTTCCTCACTGTTGAATGTGATTGTTATGCCTAAACCATTTGAGAATTGCTTATTATCACAGATGTTCCACAAGTGTTTAAGGGATTAAACAGATGCATACTTCTGATATGATTTGCACAAACTTAAGACACTTGCAAAATAATTCCAATAAGGTATTGGAGCTGTTTTTGAGTATACAGTAAGAACCACATTCAGTTGTGAAGAGATCATGGATAGAATTGAAAGATAAAAAAAACTTTAAGGAAACATGGCAGTGAAAGCCGGGATACTTGCCACGCATATTCTCAACACTGCAGAATTTGAGATGGATAAAATGTTTGAAATTTGGAGAAATTGAACTATATGCAATAAATTGACTTGTGCTGCGGGAAAGGTCTGTATCTACCAAAGGCACAATAAATATAACCAGCCAATCTCACACTTATTTGAACTGTATTTGTTATTTTCAATCACCAAGCACAAGATGACTACTTTTCTGTAGTGACCTTTAAAATTAGATGTGCCGCCCTGATCATTTAGCTAAGGGAGCGGATTCAACTATATAGAGCACTGCCTAACGCAAGCAGCAAAAAAGGAGGGGAAATATAGTTAAAATATAGGTGGGAGGCTGTTTCCTATAGGATTAGTAAGTGGTTAGTAGTGGGGTGTGAGCAGGGCTATATTTACGTCCGATGCCACCTTAGGTGGACCTAAACACTCCCCCTATGTTGTGCGCGCGGAAGTCACGTGCCGAGCGCCCTGACGTCACGCACCGCATGCACTGACAACATGCTCGCTGATGTCATGCGCAGTGTGTGCTGAAGCCATGCATCCTGCGTGCTGATGTCACGCGTTGTGTGTGCTGACATCATGCAACGTGTGATGTCACTTCTGCATTCTCCCTCGGACCCCCTACCCGTCAGCTAGGAGGCAGTAGGTGGAGGGTTTAAAAAAAAAAACAAAACAATAAAAAAACAATAAAAATAGGCACCCCGCCTAGGCACAGACCCTTGGGTACCTATATATAAATAAAGCCCTAGGTGTGAGCTCAGAGAGATAGAGAAGCTACTTATCAAGAGCAGCCTGTTGTCCCGACAAGAGGGAGTACTTTGGGATGGAGCCAGGCTAATGCATTTCCACATGAGAGGGCTCCTGGGGGCTTTGTGAGAGGAATGCTTTGTAAGACAGTTGTAAGAACCTTGGAGAATTGTTTATTGTGTAATTATCCTCATTGAGTAAGCAACCAGTGCCTCAGTCTGTAACCTGCCCATGAAGGAAGCTGATCTCAGTAAAAGTCAACGCTGTATACTTCTTGTAGAAAAGGCCCTGCATTTATTTCTGTCTGCAACGGTTGTCTACAAGCCAAAGGTAGCAGTTTTACAAGTGCTCAATTCGAGGTGCATTTCACAGGTCTCTGCTCTCTGAAACGGAGTGCAGAGGCCTGTGACTATTTGCACAATATACTTGGCACTTTGTACGTGTATGTGTTGTTGTAAAAAAGCCCCATACTAAAGAAAAGGAAGCTGTTTTAGCAAATCTTATTATATGGGATTAGGAAGAACTCTTAAATATATATACATATATGTCAGGCTTTATTTTGTTTTTAAAAAACAACACACACCTGAGACTAGTGGTGGCAGTGATAAACCGATGAGAAGTGGGATGTAGTGGTTGATCATATTGGGGGTGCTAGCTTCAGTCGATTTCATAGGGTGACAAACCAGCAGTGATCTCTACAAGTGCAGACTAGAGCATACTTCCCAACTGATCTGTTTTTCTCGGGACAGTCCCAATTTTGACAGCTCAGCCCACAGTCCCGGATTGTTACTGAAATGTTCTGACTTTCTCTTTTGATCTTCTGCACTGAACAGCCAGAAAAAGTTTTTAAAACTAAGGCTACTATCTATTTAAGATAAGCAGGTCTCTTGGGGGAACTGTGACTTGCAGCTGCACTACGCACACCAAATGTTTTTGTCCCTCTTTCTATTTTCCAAACGTTGGGAGGTATAGTAGAGTGTTATCAGATTTGGTCATATGATATATTATACTAGTGATGTTAATTTGTTACATTTAAAAGGAAATTTTAAGGTTAGTTAATAAAATTGGCTGCAGCCTTTTTAACCCATAACAGGTGTTTTTTTTTAAAGAAGCGGGTGAGAACACTTGGTAAATGGGATGGTGGTTTAATGGCAGGTAACTGCTTGATACTGCCCATGTTATATTCCTCCCTGACAGTCAGCTTTATAACCTCAATTCACATTTAAAGGAATAGTTCATTGTGAAAATAAAAACTGTGTAAATAGAAAGGCTGTGCAAAATAAAAAATGTTTCTAATATAGTTAGTTAGGCAAAAATGTAATATATTAAGGCTGGAGTGAACAGATGTCTAATAAAACAGCCAGAATCCAACTTCCTGCTTTTCAGCTCTATAACTCTGAGTTAGTCAGCGACTTGAAGGGGGGCCACATGGTACATTTCTGTTCAGTAAGTTTGTAATTGATCCTCAGCATTCAGCTCAGATTCAAAAGCAACAGTTATGACCCATGTGGCCCCCCTCAAGTCTCTGATTGGTCACTGCCTGGTAACCAGGGTAACCAGTCAGTGTAAACCAAGAGAGCTGAAAAGCAGGAAGTAGTGTTCAGACTGACATGTTATACATCAAATCACTCCAGCCTTTATTCATTACATTTTTGGCTAACTAACTATATTAGAAACACTTTTTATTTTGCACAGCCTATCTATTTACCCAGTTTTTATTTTTACACTGAACAATTCCTTTAAGGTGGCCATAGACGTAACAATTATGATCATTCTTGGAAAAGATCTTTCCGAGAAAAGATCGTTCGTTTCAATACACACGTGTAGAGCTGAATCAGCAGATATACAGGTAAAAACAATAAAATTGCACCTGTATCTGACGATTCAGCCTTCAAAGGCACCCGATCAAACTTATCCATCCAACCCGATCAATGATATCCAAATCTTCTGTCAATATTGGTCAGTTTTTTTCCCATCATACACTCACCGAATATCTTACGAAAATTTGTTTCGTACGACATTATCTGTGCGTCTATGGCCACCTTTACTGACAGTGGACAAATGTGCACTAGTGGAGTTGCCCATAGTAACTAGTTACATTTTCCCTCTTGTCTACCTGACAGGCAGTTGAAAAAAGCTATGGGATTCTGCTCAGAGACAAGTGTGCCCCATGTCCTAATCCTGCTTCCTCTAGCCACTCATAGAAATTAAAAGACTAATACCCTAATTCCACAAGAAAGGTGGACCTAAAATAAGACCATGACTAGTTACTGACATCTAATATTCATCATAGAATTATGTGTGCATCATTTTTTAAACCTTATATATATTCTATTTCAAAATGTGTATGTACAGTATTTTCCATTTTCATTGATCACTGAAGGAAGAAAGGATCTGGATTCTGTTATACTTGATTCTGTTATACGTGATTCAATACTCCCCAAGAAGAAGAACTGAAATATTTAATTTGAAGTTTGTTATTGTTATATTTCTTCGTAAGAAATACAAAGCAACTTACGGAGAACTAAATAAGTCGTAATTGAAGTCTGTTGAACTGGCATATCATATGGTTTTACAAATATGAGGCCAATTTACCAGGAATTGCACTGCCATCAAATATGTGGCTGAGCGATTCAAGGAAGAAGTTCAAAACAGAATTTTTTCGGCATTCAAAATGAAGTAAAGCACATGGAGCAGATGGCGTTTATCACCCAGTGCTTAGGGAGCTTAGCTCAGTGACAACCACATCACTATTTTGCAATCAGGAAATAAAAATGGATTTATTTGATGTTTAATATAGTGTTTAATATAGTGCTGAGAGACTGATGAATTCTGATGTGAATTCTGATTTGTTTTCAGTAATGGAACACAGGCTTAGCAAGGTAACAACAGACTTGTAAATTTGGCTGCAAAGCAAGTGAACCCTTAGAAAACTCAGAATGCATTTAATAAGGAGTGGAAACTATTTTCATGACAAATAGTCTTTGTGAAATATGTTTGCTGTTGCATCCAAGACTTTCTGCCCTGGGGTTTTACAGCCTTGCTATTATGCTGCAGAGACAGGTGGAACAGAACAATAATACGGTGCATAGTATTGATGTTGCATAATATAGCCTCCCACACTATAGCCCAACTACTTATTGGTTCCCTTATCCTCTAATGAGTGAGCATCCACATCTTATTATCATTTCAGTAGAGACCTAAATTGTTCTTTCTGCATGACTGTCACTCCTGTTACAGCACTGCATATAACACACATAGCTGCATTTAATTGTTCTACAAAAGAAGTCCACATTTTCTGGCTCTAATGAGAGATTCCGCTAGCACTGTTCTATTTCTATTTTTTGCACTTTACACCATTTTAGTGAATGACCCCTAAAATCTATGCGTGAGTTGCTGTTTGTTAATAGATGCATCATGCCACTATTTCTTAAGAATTCAACCTGGACGTAGCCAGATCTACTTTATGTAAATCCAGGTGGAAAAGTAAACTGAAAAAGAGAAAATTAGAGCAGCTAACTTTGGTCAGTTATTTTTGAAAAGAAAATGAGACAGGTTTAAAAATGTCAAGTTGAACATGGTCTGAAGGCATTCTTAATGGAGAATTCACCCCTTTAGCAAAAAAAACCCCTACACCCCTGCACCCCCACCCCACGTAGACCCCCCTCCCCCCAGCCTAACTGCCCCCCATGGAAATGCCCTTAATTTTTTACTTACCCCTCGGCGCAGATTCAGGTATCGGAGTTCCATGCAGCCATCTTCCGGGTCTTCGGTAAGCTGAGGCGGAGACCAGCGAAGCGGTGCAAGCGCAGTTGTGAAATTTACTGGTTTGCATGCGCCGAAATTGACGGACATTGCCAAAGTGCTGGAAGATGGCTGCTTTGAACTCCCATGCCTGAATTTGCACTGAGGGGTAAGTAAAAAGTTAGGGGCATTTCCCCCGGGGGGGGGGGCAGTTAGGCTGAGGGGGAGGAGGGATGGAAGTCTATTTAAGTCCTTTAAGAGTGCTTCGCTACCAGCTGCTGCAAATTTGTGCATATTGTAAGCACAGTGTTCAGCCAAGGAAATATATAAAACAGCAAATACCAAACAGACCTAAATTCAGCGGCAGAAATCTCATTTGGCAGAAGAGGTATACATTCAGCCTATTCTTTAAATATTATGTTGTTTTATATGACTTTTCTCTGCAGCCCTGGGATTGCTTTGGTTGAAAACAGACACAGCTCAAAAACATTTAGACAAAAAACAGAAAACATATACCAACAAGCCTTTCTAGAGTTAAACCCTGTTAATTCTGGCTTTTATGTAATACCCTTTGCTTTTATTATTAAATAGCAGCTTTTCCTTACTCAGATGTGACTACAATTTGAAGCATATGCCAACATTTGAGTTAAAACATGAAGAGGACTATAGATGAGAAACATCAAGGATGAAATTGAATTCCACAATGCCCACTTATATAATTGTCATGGCCAGCCTGCAGACTTGATGTAACAGGATTAGGGTTGGGTGTGGGGATAGAGTTCCTATAAAATTACTCAGCTACAGAAAAACCAGAAGGACATGGAAATCTCTTAGGTCTGGGAAGAGATGGTTCTTCTCTATGAAGAGCTATCAACTTGTGTGGTTGATCACCCTTCTGCCAATCAACATTGGGCCACATGGTTATAAGGACCATTTATGAAGCAAAAATATTTTAAATAGCACTTATTTACTGAAACAGGGGTCAATGGAATACAATACATCATATTAATGTTTTATGGGAGTAATTTAAACATATACTTCAGTTTTATCTGCCCATAGCAACCAGTTTGCAGGTAGCACTTACTGATTCTCTGTATTAATTAATTAATTGCTAGGGCTTTGTTAGCCTGAAACTAATTTTGAACTTTTTAATGCTTTGCCTATTCATGGGTTGATTCCTGGAAAGGTATAGGTGATACTGTCACAATTGTTACCCCAAAACAGACCAGGGTTCCAGTCACGGCTCAAGCTTGGGCATGCAAAAAAAGGACTGATTTCCTATTCAGTATTGAAGTCTCTTCAGTCTCTTTCCTAGAAGATGCTGTAACATTAAATAACCTGCAAGCAAACTCATTCACAGAGTCAGAGGTGTTTGCTGCTCCTGGTAACTTTAAGACTGCATTTATGGTTCTGTTTAGTGCTCTATGCACTATTATTGTGGACCCCCTGAACCCACATGGAAAGGTGAGTGCGGGTAGGGGTCACCACGGAAGCTGCCTCAGGGCAGGGGTCCCTGTTCTCTGACTTCACTATAGGGGTTTGTCCCATTAGGACTGAACACTTTGCTGGGCCTTGTTAATCCCAGGCTCCCCGGAGTCCATCAAGTGTCAGCAACTGAGGGCCAAAGAGGAAAGACCATCCCTACCAAACCCTATAATAAAGTGTGGCAGAAAGTGGTCATAAGCATATGGACCAATGATAGAGGTATGGAAAATAGATAACTAGATAAATGAGCTTTTGCACAGAAACTAGGGAAATGAGAAATGAGCTCTAACTGTAAATGTATGATAATAAAATTCAGCGCTCTGTCCATTCATTGGTTTATGAAACTAGCATGTATGTGTGCCCATGGCTTTAAAAAAGCCTGGTTGCTATATTTGGGACTCATTGTCATTGTTTACATTCTATGACCAAAGATAGTCACAGGAATGCCACAAAAAGTGACAAAACATTTTCCAGCTGTAAAGTAAAAATGGATATACTTTATATTATGTATCATATTGAATCTCATATAAACAATGTAGGGTTCATTTGAGTCTACAAAGGCAATAAACAAAGTATAATTTCAAGCACAATCACCATGTTTTTTTCCTACAATCCATCGAATTTTTCACAGAACTCCAGTGTCATTGTGATCACAGGGAAGCATTGCATCTGGCACAGTTGTGCTGTGCATGACACAATTGTGCCTGATTTGTCAAAATTAATTCAACTGCACAGCAGTGCAGCAGGAGCTGATTCGGAACAGAAGGCAGGAAGAACGCAACTATATAGAAGTGCATAGAGCACATTTTGATGCATGCCTTTAAAGAATGCACTGCAGGGAAAATTACAGGAGCGCAACTGCGCATGCAGTTGTAAAGACCCCTTTTTTTTATCACTAAGCTCATAATACACAAGCAGGGTCAGACTGGGCCGGCAGGATACTGGTAAAAAAAACCCGGTGGGCCCTGGCCCTCATTGACCCCTGCTGACCCAGAACCCAATCTGCTGAACTCCCCCCCAAAAAAAATTTCAGAGATATGCACCGGGTTTGGTTTCCATGTGTGCTGCCACTAGGCACATGCGTGCTGCATGCTGGTTTTAGGCGCATGCACACCGTGCGCTGGCTTTAGGCGAATGCACACTGCGCCGCCATTTGTGCATGCACAAGGGCCCCCCTGTGTTTGTAACCCAGTGGGCCAATAATGTCTAACCCAACCCTGCACACAAGCACATTCTCATTCGAGACAAAGTACAAAGTACCCAAAGTTGAACTTTGGGGAGGACTCATAACAAGGTTACAGATACAGGTTATGCTAATGTAGGAGCAAGCAGACACCAGCGGATTGGAATATATGGCACTTAATGGGGTAGTGCATCATCCTGTTGTAGCACTGTGCTGCCATCTCATCTCATCCAATGTTGCTCTGTGTCCCAAGCTGCATGTGCAGTAGAGTGAAAGTCTTAAAAGGTGCATTTTTTAGCACATAGGGGTGCTGGCCAGAGTCTAAGGCAATTGATTATGTTCACTGGGGGTGCTTAACACATTGGCACCCCCAGTGGATTTGTATTGTTTTGCCCTTTAAATAATATATAAAACAACAGATAGAATGGCAAATCCGTCATTAATCATGCCATGCGTCTAAAAGAGGAAACTGCCATTGCACCCAAATCTAACCCATGCTGACCTGCATGCTGGGCCCACCTGCCAGCTGCTTCTCCAAGAGTGATGACTAAATCAAGCAAATTTTAATTAGAATTGATTTTTACCTTCAGGTGTGTGCTATGTTATTGAAGCACGGCCACCTGGTCAATATGTTTGCGAGGCTGCCTTAGGGTAATACATTTGAAATAGTGAAGTGCACACACAATTGTATATTTCTACCATCTCACCATTTATTTATTTATTCCTTAAATTTAATTCCCAGTTGACATATTTTGTTTCCCAGACCCATGGCAATAAATTACAGTCTTGAACTGAATATGCTTTTCTGCAAACACCATGAGGTAACTAATGAGATCATGCATTCATTAAGAATTTTAATTAAGGCACTTGAAAAAGTAAACAATTATTCTGTGCATCCGGATTCCATGTGTTACACAATGGAAAGATAAAAAAAAAGTTTTTTCATTCTTCTTCTACTTAAAGGGATGCTGTCATGGGAAAAACATTTTTTTTTCAAAATAAATCAGTTAATAGTGCTGCTCCAGCAGAATTCTGCACTGAATCCATTTTTCAAAAGAGCAAACAGATTTTTTTATATTCAATTTTGAAATCTGACATGGGGCTAGACATTTCCCAGCTGCCCCAAGTCATGTGACTTTTGCTCTGATAAACTTCAATCACTCTTTACTGCTGTACTGCAAGTTAGAGTGATATCACTTCCCTCCCTTTTTCCCCCCAGCAGCCAAACAAAAGAACAATGGGAAGGTAACCAGATAGCAGTTCTCTAACACAAGATAACAGCTGCCTAGTAGATCTAAGAACAGCACTCAATAGTAAAAACCCATGTCCCACTGAGACACATTCAGTTACATTGAGAATAAAAAACAGCAGCCTAACAGAAAGCATTTCTCTCCTAAAGTGCAGGCACAAGTCACATGACTGGGGCAGCTGGGAAATTGACAAAATGTCTAGCCCCATGTCAGATTTTAAAATTGAATATAAAAAAATCTGTTTGCTTTTTTGAGAAATGGATTACAGTGCAGAATTCTGCTGGAGCAGCACTATTAACTGATTCATTTTGAAAAAATTTTTTTTCCCATGACAGTATCCCTTTAAAATGCTTCTGTTAGTGTAGGCTCTATAAATGCCCATGTACTCTATAGGTTTTGTTGAATTCAATGTTAAAAAAATAAAAGTATACCATGAAAACTCCACTGTAGCCAGTGTCGGACTGGCCAACCGGGATACCAGGAAAACTCCCAGTGGGCCCAGGTGTCAGTGTGCCCTCCTGCTTCTAAACATTTGGCCTATTTCATAGTCATTGCCTATTTATATGAGAATAAGTAATGATGCCTTTTTCAAGTTTTCGTAAAAGCCTTTATGCACGCTTTATTTTTAGATTAATGAAGGCCTTTTATAGCAAATCAGTTGCACATGTATATCTTTATGTGTATCTTTATTAAATGCCATATAAGCACATTGTGGTTTACAGAGAGTAAAATTTAATTAAGGGGAAAGTATAATAAATGCAGAACAAACAGAACACTACCAGAACCTAAACATTAGAACTAAAACAAATGTTGGCAAAAAGGAATCTTTGTAGCTTTGAATCGGCTGTGTCCATTTAACCGAGGTCTGAGTTAGTCTTAGTCCAAAGTGTCCTAAGTTTTGGATGCAGCTTCCCAGTTTTACGTGCTGTTGCCTGATGCAAGGGAATTTGAAAAGTGTTGATCAAGTGCCACTGACCTCAGAAGCCCTAGCTACATTTTTTCCTCCTAATGTTCCAAAACACAAAAAGTTAAAATCATAATATCATATTTTGTTAAGGCCATGACTGATTTAGGCTGCATGATTCAAGGAAAATCCTGCACTAGTGTATTTAATAATCATAATGCTTATTATGAGCAGTTTTATTAATTGTTCCTTAAAGAGTCAACTACTGTTGCACTGCAGCCCCAGTTCTGTACAGTCCAATTCTAGTCACTGGAAGTCAAGGTCTGGGACAGGGCCCTCTGGGACCCTGTACAATGTAAATATATATATAAAATATAAACATATGTTAACTTATTAGTTGCTTTCCCTCCCCACAATTGCAGCCCTTCTGCATATACCTATATCCTTGATCATACAGACTTCTCTGCAATGCTGTTTAAATAATGTGTGGTTTTTCCCATCACAAATAACTGCTTAGAATGGTGTGACTCCACACACCATTCTCAACAAATAAAAAAAACTAACTAACAGTTATAGTATAGTTTACAAGGTGGTCTCTTACCAAGGTAACCCCCAGTCCATGGGTCAACCAATCAGTTTTACGAAATGTAGAAAATTCAGGTTGGAAAGAGTCCATCCAATAGTAAAATAGTTGCCAAAATATTGGTAAAGTTAAAAAAGCATTATTAGGACATGCATAAGCCTAACGCGTTTCGTGCATAAAGTGGTCACTTACTCCTAGGCCAATGAGAAAGTGCCCACTTTAGGCACGAAATGCATTAGTATTTTGCATGTCCTAATAAAGCTTTTTTAACTTTACCAGTATTTTGGCTACTATTTTACTATTGGACGGACTCTTCCCAACCTGAATTTTCTACATATTCCCATCACATCTACCATTCTTTGGTGGGCAGTCCCCTTGTGCATGAAGAGTGCTCATTCGGTTATAGAAAAACGTGTTTTTTTCAAAACGCATCAGTTAATAGTGCTGCTCCAGCAGAATTCTACACTGAAATTTGTTTTTTCAAAAAGAGCAAACAGAATTTTGTTATATTCAATGTCTAAATTTTACATATTTTTTTTAGTTTCACCGGTGCCCTCAGCCATGGGACGGACTTATGCTCTAATAAACTTCATTCACTCTTTACTGCAGCACTGCAACTTGGAGTAATATCACACCCCTCCCTCTATTCCAGCCCCCCCCCAGCAGCCTATCAACAGAACAATGGATAACGGGACAGCTCCCAGACACCCACATTACTGTGTACCTAGTGGTAGATATGAGAACAGCACTCAAGTAGTAAAACACCCAAGCCTGACCATGACTCCTCCCATTACATTGAGTAGGAGAAATAATAGTGTCATGCCAGGGCCACCTTGCACTGGCATTTTAAAAGTTAATACTTAATTACTCAGTCTCAGGCTCACACAGAGACCCTTTATTGTATATCTCACCAGGGGGCTGTGGAAAGGTGACATCCATATCTGTCATCTGAGACGGTCTGGAGCCACACCATTTGGGCAAGGAAGCTGGGCCAGTCTGTTCTTTGATTGACTGATCAAAGAACAGAGCTGTGGACCTAGAGCAGCGGGGGGGATAGCTAGTAGAAAATTATGGATTATAGGAAAGTATCCATATCTCCTGTGTCATAGGATTCACAACCTCATAACTTACATATTGGTTATGAGGAGGTCACATGCTTCCTAACAATACCAAACAGGGCTAGCCTATACCCACCTGTTAGGAGGGCTGGTTCCTAGGGGACTGGAAAGTAGGAACCTATTAGTGTTTGGTATTGTTCTTCTTGCCCACATATGGATCACAGCCTGCCCATGTTTTTATTATAGTATTGGGTACTGGCAAGTACCCATATTATATTAAGGTATATTGGGGAATATTGCCTGAGAGTAGCAAACCCCCTGCAGGGGGTCGTAAATGACATGTTCCTGGGCACTCCTACCTCATGCATAAGGTAATGAGGGGAGTGTCCCAGCAGGAAATAAAAAGGTGACATTCCCAATATCACATGGTCATACAAGGAGGCTCCATTTTTTCAGTGGATTGTATGTCCAGCTTCCAACTCGTGCCTCAGAGGAAATACACTGACAACTTCAAAACTTGGTAAAGTAAGGGTTTTCTTTGTGTTTTTACTCCCTTTTATTTTATTTACTGTATTTGCAACTATGTGTCATCTTTGTAATATCCTTTTTATATATATACATATGCACTGTTTCTTTTAAATATTAAATATCATTTAATACGTTAGTCCTTGTGCTCTAAACAAACTCATTGCCCCTATGAATGCTTGTGCCTACGTGTATGAACTCTTCGTATGTGTGGAAAGGGAAAGTTGCCTATTTGTATGTTAGATAACTAGTACGGCTAGCAGGAAAGTGTGTTTGAATGTTGATTAACCCTTTGGCTGCTGGAGTGCTTGTTAGACTAGTAGGATCTTACCCTGAGTAACTACCATAGGAGAGAGTGTTTGATGCATTGTGTAGTGTGAGTTATTACCTGTTAAAGAGGGCAGGGGAATATTAGGTTTCTATCGCCTGTTAATGATAGATGGTGGCAGCGAATGAACTTTGTGGGTGTTGGTGTGTTTTTGGGGTGTCTGATGTTAGTCTTACCTGTGTGTAAGGTGATTGAGAGACTGATTGTAACCCCTTGTAGCCAAACCCAAGAGTTAAGTGTGGTTGAGTGAGGCGTTTTTGTGACAAATAGGTTATCTGAAAGCAGTTCCAATGTGAAGTGCTGGCTCTTTCTGAAAGCACAGGATCAGAATGACCTCACCAAATTTCTAGTCCTTCATGTTTTATCCCCACCCACAAAGTCTATCTCTTCTGTTTCATAAGAGATACTGTTACTTCAACTTCACAATACAAGGATATCTAAAGACACCTTGGAGTTACAAAACACCCTCACTGTGGCCAAGTTCAGTGTTGGACTCGGATGCCAGGGGCCCACCAGAAAACCTTAGACCATGGGCCCACCAGAAAACCTTAGACTGTGAGCCCACTAGAAAACAGACCAAACTATTGTTGCTCCTCTGCTCACACAACCTCTTTATTCTCCTAGTCTCTTTTCTCTACATACTATACTCTATCCTTCCATTATTGAGCTTCTTTTCTCCAATAAATAAATAGGGAATGACCATGAAATAGGCCAAATGGTTAGAAACAAAAGGCTTGGGCCCACCAGGAGTTTTCCTGGATGTTGGATAGACAGATCTATAAATCCTATATAATAAAGTTGAAGTGTCTCTGCGTCCAGTCCCTGTGTCCGTGGGATTGCGCTACTGCGCATGTGCCCCACGGACCGTCTCCGGCGAATGTTTGACTACATATGTTCTAGCGCCCGTTAATTTAACGGGCTTAATGTCTAGTAATCTATAAATGTATATAAAACATTTTCATTTGTGTTACTGGAACATAATCTGGCTTCCCCAAAGTTGTTTTTCCATTGGTTCACCAGGATGATCAATGCCAATTTATACTACACATTGCAATGGAGATATCCTAAACTGCAAAACACAAATTTTCTGGCATCCATAATTTGAGCCAAATATTGTTCATATATCTAAATCAGAAAACTAAGCTGCAGATTTATAATTGAAGGTATCCCTTTTAGAAAGTGTTTTAAACTAATTTAATGTGTTTAAACCTTGACTCCTCCCCACGACTGATATTAAGCAGTTCCAGACTCCTGACTTACCTTCAAGTATGTTGCATAAAGTACTCGATCTGTAGATCAGGCTGGGGCAATGTAAACAATGTAAAAGTTAAGCAGTTATGGCAGAAAAGTTGTTGGAACTCTAAGGGGGTGATTGATGAAAGTTTGAATTTAAATTTCTGCAGCAAACTTTTTTTTGCACTAAAGCCCATGAATTCTAACTATGCTTTCAAAAACTTGTATGTACAAAGTTTATTAAATGTAGAAATTGACTACATTTTATACATCCATGACTTTGAAAGCATATGCTTGTGGGTCATTTCCCACTATACCTCCTTTCCTGATAAAGTGGGGTTCTGATGAAGATTCCTAAAATAGTGCTCTTTTTACAGTCAGGTACACACATCTTTTTAGCATGATGCAACAGTTGCAAATATTTGCACTTACAGCAGGAACAAGGAGCATGTGGATAGAAAACATGGCTAGTTACACTTTGCCCCACTTTAGTAAATTATCCTAATCATCGCACCTACGAATACACACACACACACTCACATTCAGTGTCATAATCTCTGCCCTACTCATTTATATCCCATGATACATTGTCTCAGCAACTCAAAAATTGTTTTAAAATGTAATTAAAAGAACACTAAATTCCTTACTCCATTTTATGAATACAGAAGTTTTTTAGACTTGTTAGAACAAAATGTCTTTAAGGAATTTATAATATTTAAGACATGATCATCTGAAATGTTTTAAATTGTTGAAAAGTAAGATGATGGGGCTTCTTTGTGGGAACAATAAATAAAACCTTAAAGGGCAAGTCAACCCCAAAATAAAAATTTGCCTAAAAGAACTTTCTAATATACGACTATGAAGATTTTCATTCCAATATACATTTATTAAAATAAATTAAATGTGCTTAAAGGATAAGTCAACCTTAAAAATAATTAAATGTAAAATTGATGAGGGTGCTAGTCTAAGCACTTTTGCAATGTACATTCATTATTAATTTACTTTTAATTCCAAGATATTAAAGGATTCATGTACTGTTCACATCAATGAATTTTGTTCCAGCAGTGTCAACTACTGGTCGTTTTCTGGCCAGTTTGACCACCAAGCAGTCGAGGAAGTTGTCAGGAGAAAGAAAGAAACACAGAATAGCACGCTCACCAATTTAACATTCAATTATTTTTAAGGTTTACTTATCCTTTAAGTTATTTGTAAAAACAATTGCTATTGAAAGCAGCATTTTCTTAACTCCTGGTTGTTACTTTTTAAACAATTTTACAAAAGTATTAGTTCCCCAGCAAAGACAAGATTTTAATCAGCTGCATTTTTCAACAGTCTGAGCCACCAGGACAGAAAATAGAAAGGGACAAACACAACTTTCAATAGCAATACATATACAAATAACTTAAAAACCATAGGAAAATTGTAATGAATGTTTATTGCAAAGTTACTTAGAATTATGTTTTCTTTTATTATGCAAAAGCCATGATTATCCTGCATTATATACTGTATCCTTATAAATTATACTTATTAATGCCATCCGGTGTGTGCTTAGTGATGTAATTTGTGTTATATGACTTAACATTGTGTACTATTTAAAAAAAAAACTTTTGTAAAATAGATGTATATTAAAATTCACCTTTCCATGTCGAATTACTTTTTTAAAAGCCCTCTGCCTCCTCTTCTTGCCTTTATTTGGCCATTCTACTCCTTGGTGAGTTATAATATATCCCTATATTATATATGCATCATTCTCTCTCTCCCTGTTTGTCTCTCTACAATGGATTATATGGTTGCTATGGCTTACCGCATTTGGGCAAATATTAATGTGAGCGTGTTTAATAAAATTTTAATGACATGGATTTGCCATCGGGTCTCTCTGGTTTTTCAGATGATCTGGTAGCTTTATGTCATTCTCCAATATGTTTTCTTCCAGATGCTATTTGCTCTGCATGACATATGAAATCAATTAAAGTGAAGCAGATGATGTGTGTCACAATTAAAATAAACAAGCTGTCTTGTGAATGTCTACACACAGTTACAACAGTTTGTGGCTGAGATGAAAACTTCAGTCCTGTCATTGTAAGACCTTTGCATAAGTAGAGATTTATCATACCGAAGAGCAAAATACACTGCAATTGAATCCTTACATCAACATAAGACCCAGGCCCCCTTCCCCTCCCCTCTGTCGCTCCCCCTCATCCCATCTGTTGCTCTCCCCCCTTCCCCTCCCCTCTGTCGCTTTCTCCCCATTCCCCCCTCCATCGCTTTCCCCCTTCCCCTCTGCTCTGTCGCTCTCTCCCCCTTCCCCTCCCCTCTGTCGCTTTCCCCTCTTCCCCTCCCCTCTGTCACTCTCTTCCCTTTCCCCTCCTCTCTGTTGCTCTCCCCCTTCCCCTCCCCTCTGTCACTCTCTCCCCTTCCCCTACCCTCTGTCGCTTTCCCCTCTTCCCCTCCCCTCTGTCGCTCTCCCCCTTCCCCTCCCCTCTGTCGCTCTCCCCTCTGTCGCTCTCCCCTCTGTCGCTCTCTCCCCTTTCCCTACCCTCTGTCGCTCTCCCCTCTTCCCCATCCATCTGTCACTCTCCCCCCTCCCCCTCCTCTCTGTCACTCTCTTCCCCTTCCCCTCCCCTCTGTCGCTCTCCCCCTTCCCTTCCCCTCCCCTCTGTCGCTCTCCCCTCTGTCACTCTCTCCCCTTCCCCTACCCTCTGTCGCTCTCCGCTCTTCCCCATCCCTCTGTCACTCTCTCCCCTTCCCCACTGTTGCTCTCTCCCCCTTCCCCTCCACTCTGACTCTCTCCCCTCTTCCCCTCCCCTCTGTCGCTCTCTCCCCCTTCCCCTCCCCTCTGTCGCTCTCCCCTCTTCCCCTCCCCTCTGTTGCTCTCTCCCCTTCCCCTCCCCTCTGTCGCTCTCCCCTCTTCCCCTCCCCTCTGTTGCTCTCTTCCCCTCTGTCCCTCTCTCCCCCTTCTCCTCCCCTATGTTGCTCTCCCCTCTTCCCCCCCCTCTGTTGCCTTCTCCACTTCCCCTCCCCTCTGTCGCTCTCCCCTCTTCCCCATCCCTCTGTCACTCTCTCCCCTTCCCCACTGTTGCTCTCTCCCCCTTCCCCTCCCCTCTGACTCTCTCCCCTCTTCCCCTCCCCTCTGTCGCTCTCTCCCCCTTCCCCTCCCCTCTGTCGCTCTCCCCTCTTCCCCTCCCCTCCATCGCTCTCCACCCTTCCCCCTCCATCACTCTCTCCAGTAGCTAGGACTCCCTTGTTCCTGCCGCTGAGAGGAGTTTATCACTGCAGCCATGTTGTAGGGTCGGAGCAGCCCAGCGCTCCTCTTCTTCTCTCTTCCCCTGTCACGTGCAGGGATCAGTAGCATGCAAGTGTATACTGTGCCAGCACCAGCCAGCAGGCGTTGTAGCAATCAAACTTCAGGGTATTGCTACATAATGTTGAGGCTTAGCCACTAGGATTCCTAAAATATTGCAACATTGGTTTTCATTCAGTTCCGAATTTATCGGAACTGAATGAAAACTAGCACCTAAACAGCCCTTAACTATATCTCTAACAATTTGAGTTTATAAATTCAGATTTTTTTGCCGTTTAAAACTTGACCGGAAAAATTAGAGGCTTGATAAATAAGCCTCTTACAGTCATTATTTTGTATTAAGGTCAAGAGAGTTTTCCTGGCATCTGTCAAACACAGAATTGTCCATCAAACTGCCAGATCGTAAAGGGTAATTCATAGACTGCATTTCTACCACTCCAGTGTCCATTAGCACAGAACTCCAGCCCACACTTTTTGGTATTTTTTTATTAAATACATGCTTACAATAAAGAAACAAACCATAATACAATTCTTAAATTATCAGGTCAAAATAAGTCCACTTAAGATACCCACCACCAGAAGACTCCCTCCCCATTCCACCCATTATGAGGACGGCCAACTATCAAAGTCCACCCCTTTGTTCATATTGACCGCCTCCCCTCCCCACACCCTCACCAATTCCAACAACACCCAATGGATAGGCAGTTTAAAAGTCTTATCTCTGTGTAATCTGGCTTCCATACCCCTCCACCAAACCAAAATATCCAGAGCCCACCACAAAAAAAAACAAAAACAGCACAACAGAATCATGTTCTTGAAATAAAAATATGACAGCAATAATAAAAGAGACTCCTTATAGAAAGAAAACTACCATGGCTTGAAGGCTACAGAGTAAAGCCCCTCCATAATAGTTACATAGTTAAATTGGGTTGAAAAAAGACAAAGTCCATCAAGTTCAACCCCTCCAAATGAAAACCCAGCATCCATACATACACCCATCCCTACTTTTAATTAAATTCTATATACCCATACCTATACTAACTATAGAGTTAGTATCAGAATAGCCTTTGATATTATGTCCGTCCAAAAAATCATCCAAGCCATTCTTAAAGGCATTAACTGAATCAGCCATCACAAAATCACCCAGCAGTGCATTCCACAACCTCACTGTCCTGACTGTGAAGAACCCCCTATGTTGCTTCAAATGAAAGTTCTTTTCTTCTAGTCTAAAGGGGTGGCCTCTGGTACGGTGATCCACTTTATGGGTAAAAAGGTCCCCTGCTATTTGTCTATAATGTCCTCTAATGAAGCGGTGTCCCAGGAGCGAGCTGACTCTAAAGATCTTATATACCATAACTCTACCATGATGGATTTAACAATGCTCTCAGGAGTCACATCTGAACCAAAAGTATAACGACATTGCCTGTGCCATAGATGGTACTTATATACTGTGATCACCAGGTACAGCGTCTCGTGGTCGTGGCTGCGCTGTCTGGCTGACACTCCATAGGCCAGTTCAGCATAGCCCAGGGTATGCAGGAGCGGAGCATTTAGAGCTCGGGAGACCTGAGAGTGCACCCTCTTTGCCATGGGACAATGCTGCAGGAATGCTCCTGGGTCTCCTCCACACCACACCCCCAGGGGCAGTTTCAGTCGACCACCGACAAATACTTGACATTCACTAACAAAGAGCTTTCCCTGAAGGGAGAGCCATGATAGGTCAAATAGCTTGAGTGCCAGCCTTTTGCCATTGAGGAAGCGCAAGCTCCTGACCAGAGTGTCCCCAATGCAGTCCTTCAAAGCGAGAGGAATAATAAAGTAGACATTTAGCACCCTCATGTAAAGAGCACGCTGGGAGGTTGTACCAAGATCATCTACTCCGATATCCCATGTCCTCAAATGCTTCAGCGCAAGGACAAAGTATGATGGAAGATGACCTTGTCCCACCCGCACCAGCTTCACCCTATTGCCCTGTAATCATTTACCTACAGAAGGGAATACCCAGGCCCTGACACTGAACATCACGGAACATCAGTTCTTTGACCCAGATGACCCAAAGTTAACCTTTAGGAAGATGGTGCCAAAGAAGGCCACTGGACACAACATGTCCAACCCTCCCTCTTATGTCAGCAGGTAAGTAATCCCTCTTTTTACATGGTTTAGCCTGTTCCCCCAGAGCATCTGGAAAAACAGGCTGTGGATCCTCGCATAGAAAGCTTTTGGCAAAGGATAAACAAAAGACACATACAGGAGTACAGGGACCAGGTAGGTTTTAATGAGCTTCACCCTTTCCCTATAGGACAGCTTCCACTTTTTCCACTGCTGTACCCTTACATTTATGGCATCCAATTCTGACTCCCAATTGAGCCTGGCATTGTCTTCCCTCCCAAATTTGACCCCAAGGATGCTAATCTCTTTGGAGGCATGCTGGAAATCAGGAAGAGAGAAATTTGGCTCCCCGTCCAGAGTCCAGAAAGCTACCAACTTGTCAGCGTTGACCAGTGAACCAGAGGCCGCTGAGTAACTTTCGATGGCATCAGTCAATAAACTCATCTCCTCAGGACGTGAAACAATGACGGTAACATCGTCCGCGTAGGCTACCAGCCTCAGGGGCAGGCATGAAGGGGCCCTGAAAGCCCTCCAAGTCCAATGCCTGCAGCACTCGCAAAAAAGGATCTATGGCAAAGGCATAGAGCAAAGGTCACACTTTTAGGGGCATATTTATTGTGATAAATTGTCCATTTATTTTACACAGCTTTTTACACAGTTTTTCAGTGAATTTACACAGTATAATAAATATGCCCCTTTTACAGTTTCCTTGGGAGCAAAAAAAAAACTTGGGAAACTATTAAATCCAGGAAATATAAAAAATAACTACCATTTATCTGTGCCAGACCGTCCAGAACCAACGTAAATAATCTATTTGTTAAAGGACTTCTGTGCCCAGATCAATGTGTGAGTGTGTGTATGAAGCTGTGGAAACTCTTGCTCCAGTTGTGAAGAAACATATGAATGAGGAATCCTCTGTATCCTCTTCTTTTCTGCAGTATGGCCAGAAAAGTGTTACATATATTTCATGTATGAGCCGTTTTCTTTTGGTATTAACTCCTCTGGTATAGATTATCACCTGGGTGGGATGAACTCATGCAGTGAAAGGGAGGTTGCTACTTTTCTGTCTAAAAACTGTTTGGCATCAGTTGAAGAAATTTTCCCCCTGTATTTTTTTTTCATCTCAATATGGTCTGGATTTGAAACGTAAAGACCTGACTGGGTGGTAATTTATATATACTTTAAATCAATTTTAAAAATGCATTCTTTATAAATTAAAAAAAAATGCATTCTTTAGTCAATACCTCACATATTTAATCATCTGTTGCATTGTATTTAATGTGCCTGGAGTAAGTGAAGCCCACTGAGGAAAAACATTCTCCTCTAGCCAGCCGCAGGACAGTATAGACAATTTAATTCAGTTGCTATTTATTTATTGTTAGTCTGTTATGCTATGGAAAATGTAAGATGTATGGTATGGGGAAGCAAGACACAAGCTTGTAGATAAAGCCTAGCAAAATAACAGCAGTATCTCTACTTTCCATATAGAGTTATAGACTGTGACCATGGGTTCATATCATGGGAATCTAGCCTGGCTTCTTAACTAGTGGATTCAGGTGTTGACAAAATTTTACCATCACTATACAGAACTTGTTTGTACAGGTATGTGGGAATATGATCAAACAGTTTCTGGACCAGTAGTTCTTAACCAAGCGTGGAAAATTTTCCATGTTAATGAGATCAAATAATACAGGCATGGGATCCATTATCTGAAAACTCGTTATCCACAGAGCTCCAAATTATGGAAAAACCGTCTCCCATAGACTCTATTTTATCCAAATAATCCAAATTTTTAAAAATAAGTTCCTTTTTCTCTGTAATATTAAAAAAGTACCTTGTAGTTGATCCAAACTAAGATATAAATAAACCAGACTATTGTTTTTTTAATATTGTCATGATTTTTCTAGTAACCAGACTGCTGAAAGTTGTAGAGCTGCTAAATAAAAAGATAAACAACACACAAACCACAAATAATAAACAATGAAAACCAATGCAGAATGTCACTCTCTACATCATACTAAGGGGCAAATTCACTAAGCTCCGAAAAATCACCAGCGACGGCTTTGCTCACAGCACAACACTTCGCTAGGCGTAGATTCGCCAGGACAACACTAATGCACTAAAATCCGAAGTTCCATCCAGGGCGCCGAACGCTGGCGAAGTTGCGCTAGTGTTACTGCACCAAGCAAAGCGAAGTTGCGCTAGCGTTGGCTAATTTGTGTACAGCGGGAAGTTAAAGTTCAACGGATGTATATGTTGCAGCAAATACATTACACTACACAAGCCTGGGAAACCTTAATAAAATAAAGTTGTTATATTGCCCTACACATGAGCCCAGTGTATAGTTTATGTGCCATATGTTAGGAAATGTAGAGGGGAAGCCCTCTACGCTCTTTTTCAGCCTATCATCCTGAAAAAGAAAAAGACGCCAGCGTTTTTTGGGACTTACAAAAATTTTCAACTATTTTTTGAGGAAGTCTTATCTACTCTATTGCACTTTGCCTGGTCTGAGGTGGCAAAGGCAAGTCTGGCGCAAGAGGTAACGTTCAGTAAAATCCGCATCTTAGTGAATTTGAGTAGTTACGTCCATTCGACAGAGTGCAAATTCGCCAGGCGTTAGGGAGCGAAGAACCGCTAGAGTCTATCTCCTTCACTAGTGATGTTACACCAGCGTCCGTTAGTAAATTGGCGAAGTACCGAAATGACGTCACGCTGGCGAATTTTCGCCCGCGTTAGTCACTTCGCCCTTTAGTAAATTTGTTTAAAGGTGAACAACCCCTAAAATTTACTTAATATGGAAGAGAAACAGCCCTACATATTTTGCAAAATAAACCCCTTATACGTTATACTAGGAACGTTAAATCAAATGGCATTACAGTGCTGACTTTGCTAAATATTTTGTGAGCTAGATCACAGTCCATCCATCTTGCTTTATATTATTTTTCTCTAATTCTCTGCCTTTCATTTCCCTTGAATTTCACTATTTTCATCTTGTTTGTGCTCCCACCCCAAAGAGCAACTTTAAAAAACAAATTCACTAGCCAGCCATGTCCAATGATTCTTCTTTGAACTTATAGCATAATTATGTTTTCTTCAGTTATAAAGGGATGAGTCTAGTTTCATGCTGTACTTACTTAGCAAGAAGTTTATTGTATCAAAGATTGGGGAAATGCCAAAGGCACTTTATGTTCCTATTAGTAATTATATGTAACTTTTCTCATCATTTTTCTCCAGCTGTATTAGTGTTGACTGTTGGCCTGTACTCCGTCTGGCCGTGGACTGACTGATGTTTGCAATATGACATCACAGAGATAACAAACATAATTTAAAGCTTAGACATAAAGAATACACTTGCTTCCAGAGGGGCCTCTTAGCACACACGGTTAGTGCCAGTTTTGAAGTGAAAAAGGCAAAAGAAGGCAGAAAAAGACTGATGACGGGCATTACCTTATTTGTAAACATGTGTCTCTTGAAAAATGAATAAATAAATAAACACACTCTTCTGTATAAAATATAGAGCAATTTTATGTATAGGGTAATTCAACTTTACAATACAATCCTTTAAGTGAGCCATTTCACAACAAGGTAAGTGAATTCATCTCTGCATTTTCTGCCTTATCTATCACAATGTGAACCATTAATTCATGTGTATTCAGGGTTGGGCGTAAATGTAAATAAATATTGTACCCAGATATCATAATATCAGAGCATTTGCCTTTTTCTTTAGCTTGGCTGGCTGAATTGGCAGTAACTCACAACTCAGGGTCTTTCTGGTGAGGCGCCCCAGTCTTTCTACACACGTGTGTGGTGATGCTAAACTAAACATGTTGTTGCCTAGAGCTATTTTCTTAATAAAATGTAAATATTTATCAGGTATTTAAAAGTGTTAGCAATAAAGGTCAAAATAAATGCACTACTTGTCTAGAGATTGCAGTTAGAGGCACAGATGGTATTCTTTGCACTAACATATGCAACAGGCACTGCATCCAAATGCTTCCACTTCTGTCTTTTGTCCAGAAACATAGTTTGTACCCAAAGTATAAATAAGCCCATTGCATAATTTCTGAAAACTTGACATTGGGAGACCTTTCCTTAAACTTAGATTCTAGATCCTTGTACTCTAGGTCTAGGTCCTCCGTGTACAATTAATCTGGTCTTGCACAGTAAGTAACCCTCAAGATTGTCAGCCAACTGCAGTACTGCAATTAGTTTTCTGAAGAGGATGGTTATTTTGTTGACTTACTGTGAGATGGGGCCTTAATCTGTCCTTACTGAGGCATCCAAACCAAACCAGTTCTGAACTCTTATTGATATTTGTAGGGGACTGGTAAATTAGCCACCCATATTATTTAACAGGCAGTCCCCTTGTGGAATAGACTGGCAAGGGGGGTACTAAAATACAGTTAGGAGAGGGAGCTGTTTTCTGATCCTGCAGATAGCTATGCCCCCTGTAGTCCAATAAGTGTCCATTAGATGACACTGTGAAATACTATATAAGCCTGTATTGCTATATGCTCAGGGTCCATTTTGTTCATCTCCTTATCTGAGCAGGCAGGAAGGAAGAAGTGGAACCTAGACAGGTCAGGTCTAGTAAGGATAGGCTACTCACTGTAATAGGTCACTTTAGGAGTGACAGATAGTCAGGCTACTTAGCTGAGCAGCCTGCCAGGCTCTGCTGAGGAGTGGGAGTGGGATAAGGATCCCGGTTACTAATTGCCCAGAGTAGGGACTAAGTGTACAGACTTAGAAAGGTAGTGATTCCCCTAGGTTCCACTTGGGGAAAAGGCTGAAAGCTGGGTGTACCTTCATTGCTGCTGTGTATGTTCTCATTACAGTTGTACACAGTGTCGGATTGGGCCAGACACTGGGAAAAAAGCCACCGACCCAGACCTGTTCCCCCATGATGTCCCTGCCGCTGCTGCTGATCTCTCAGACTGCCAGCAAATAATATAAAGTATCTAGGAACTTCAGGTTGGATTGGTGGATCCTGCAGGAACCTTGGACAGCTTCATAGCCTGTACTATAAGATGTATATTATTGTTGCATTTAAGGGAACTTGTCCCAGCATATTAGTGTTAGTTATTAGTGTAGATAATGCTGTAGATTTGCACAATTCTTTCTGATATAACAAATAAGCTCCTGCAAATTTGTCTTAATTTACATTACTTAAAGCAAATTGCTTATTTTTAGCTACAGTGTAATTGTACGACGTGGGACAGAATTTATTTGCAAATTACGGAACAAGATGCAAAGTTAAAACCATTTGTTACATGACCAGTTGACTTCTCCATGAAAAAAATGAGGCCACCTATGTGTTTAAGTGGTTGCATCTTGTGCAAAAGTGCTGTATCCAAGTGACTAATGTTTACAAGTTCCGTTCTTGAATTCTTCTCTAAAAACAATCAGTCCTTGTCCTGACAAACTCCATTCAGTTTATGAAGATAAAGCAACCGCTATTCTTTCATTGCATTCTCTAATATTCAATTACTATAGGGGGTCATTTACATCAGCAAGATAGAACACTGGGTGCAAAAATTGGAGCAGAATTGAGCCAGTCAAATGAAACTCAGTAAAGTATGTGTCTGTATTTGTGTTGAGTGCTAATATGTCAGTTGCACATGCTTTGCACAAATTAGTGTAGAGTTTTCTAATTGGTTTACAATATATGGTGCAAAGCACAGCACATTCTGGCACAAGGAAAATCTGTGTTGGTAATCTAAAGGATTCCCTTGCGTATGGCAACTTTAGGTGCTTCTACTTCTATCAGTTGTTGCACACAATTTTTTTTATTAATGTTGTGTGCTCTGATACACCCACATTGATGCTGTCCAACCGTGTATCAAATTTACCAAATAGTTGCAAGTTCCGCACCTAAATTGGCAAATCATGCTCAAGGTACAGTTCACATTTTTTGCTGGAATGCTGGGTAAAAATGAAAGGCATTGGACGGGGATGATAAATGGAAGCGGGCCTAGGGGTGCCCATGATGTGAGTTGCATTACAAATTGCTAGAAGCATTAAGGACAATGAAAGAAACATCTAATATGTTAGAACTCACTTAGTGAACCCAAGTTTTACCCCAGACTGGTGCTAATTTTAGGAACAAAAATGCCCAGGCCCATGCTCAGGCGTCCCTATCACTGACTGACATTCACAGATGCACAGAAGAATAAATCCAGATAATTTTACTTTAATGCCCAATCCCAATGCCCAATTTAATGCTCAAGTATTCACTATGGGGTGTATGAAAACAGAGGTGCCCGGACCGTGGGATTGGCTCCCTCTATAGCCACAAAACTTTTTTGTTGCCAAAAAAAGAAACATTTATATTTATTGTAAGAAGGAAGGTAAGTTTAATCTGTAGAGCTGGCCCAAGAACAAGCCTACTTACATTACATTACATTAACTTATATCTCTTTTCCTTACTCCAAGCCCAAGTATGTCTGTTAATATCATTAACAGGGTCAAAGTCAGGGGATGCTGAAATGTCACTGCATGAAGGAATTCCTTGTGCATCTTCTTAGCTCACCTACATCCTGTAAAGCACACAGGAGTTCATGTAGTAGCTATTAGCATAAACCAAAAACCCACAAAATGGTTATAGTGGTTCCATTGAGATATAAGCACCGCCTGCACATTGTTTAGGTAAATGTAATACAATAACATACAACAGATCTTTTGTTTTCGAAAACAGTAATTGTTTCCACACCAAGGCTTGTTACATCTATTTAGAAAGTGGGTTGTTTCATTTGGCAGGTACACCCGGATACACCAATCTGAGTATCTCATGTGACTTTTGCTCAACTGCCTTATTTCTTAGACCGTTTAATAATAATGCAATGAACAAAGGCACACTATTATAGGCAGCTTCTTCGAAGGAGGAAGAAAGCAGACCAGGGTACTGGTTGCTGACTTAAGAATATAAGTTACACAATGTTCACTTCTCCAAGGTTCTCCACATTTATCGCGCTCCTCTCCTGAAGCCTCCGGTGTCATTGTCATACAGAAATGTCGTAGTGGGTCCTCCCGGCCCTGCATAGTGCCATTAACCGTTATAGGGACCTTTCTACTTCTGACACTCTCTCTCTGGGTGTCCCTTCTCTGTTGTGTACACATACCACACACAAGCTTCTCCTGTCTCAATACAGCATACCTACATCTGTACTCTCTCAATTTCATAACTGGTGCACAATCGCCTCAGGAGCTCTACTCCAAAATCTCACTCCTTGTTGGGACAAAGGACTGTCCTTGCTAACTAGCTTCTCTACCTCAAACTCCTAGAGTAAGCTCACATTCCACCACTAGCCACTTACTAGTCCTGATGGAAATAGCCTCCCACCTGGACAGGCCACCAAAGTCTTCAGTCCTACCTTTGAATGTTCTTAGGCCAAAGAGGAAATGCACAGCTCCTCCACTTCTCCTGCAGGGGAATTCCCTAGGGGCCACCTGCTGGCTAAACTGCCACATTGCCCAACTATTATCATTATAGGGTGATAAAATGCTGCATTATGGGTAAAAACATAGGGATTTGAATCCTAAATTACACTTTGCATATTTCACTTGCACAAATAAATGACCCTCTATAGATATACAAAACAAAATTGCACTTTATGGTAAAGTTATAGTTGACATATTCTGATACTACAGATAATGTGTGAAGTAAAATTTTGTTTGTTTGTTGAAAATTTACATACAGATGTAGAAGGTCTGAAGCATCTGGCATGCACAATGGGACCCCTTTCCAACGTGAGACAAATTGTGATCAATGTTGTATGTAGACTATGTGTGCTCAAGATTTATAATACTGTCTGCTCCATCTGTAGCTGTTATTTATCTTAAAATGTATTTTGGGATATAAAATGTTTCATTCTGTGTCCCAGGGATTCTTATTACTTGAATTTTCACAGAAGAACAGCATATATAATCACAAATAAGACACTGAGTAGTCTATATTCATTTCTAAGCCACTGGAAAATCAGCAATGTAGTCTGAAAGCAAAACTTACAGTACCTGGGAGATTTTATATAAAAAAATGTAGCAGAAAATAAGATTACATTGCAACGAATAATGATTTAGAGCCATTCTCTCATTCTGCACATGACACTTTTATAGAATTCACTTGAGTACAAAGGTATGTTCATTTAACAGCTGTGGGTGTATTTTTGGGTGACACTGGGATATAAAAGGAAACATTCTAGAAGGGCATTCTGACTATATCCTATTCAAATATATTAGAATTTAAGAATTAGAATTTATTATCTGTATTTGGCTGTTTTATTAAAAACCATTTGCTCAGGGAATTCCTTTCTTTCGTATTTTTAGCCAAGTCATTTTTAGAGAAGCAGCAAAGCTTTGACGCAACAAATAGATGAATCCAGAGTGAATGTTGCCAGAGGAACTGTAGGGGGAAGAAGAGAATACAGAACATACAAGATGATGGTTGGGTTTTTCAGCATTGCCTAGCTGGACCAGTATTAGAATTCCTGGCCTCTTCTATAAAGGCTATTCTGAAGAATCCCATTGTATGCTACAGAGCTTATCTGTTTTATATGCTGGATATACAGCAGCTTGTGTATATAAATTATAGTACAGTTTTTAAAGTAAACACACCAGTGCACAACTTCACGGTCCTTACTGTGAAGAACCACCTATGCTGCTTCAAATGAAAGTTCTTTTCCTCTAGTCTAAAGGGGTGGCCTGTGGTGATCCTTTTAATGGGACCGTTAACCAGCTCAAATAGTTCAGCAACGGAAAGCTGCTCAGCCTGTACACTTACAGCTATACAAGGAAACTGCCTTTCAAGTGTTGTATTTTGTGGGGATTCAAATGTTCTGTATCAATTCACATGCAGTTTCATGAAGGCAATTTCTACAAACTGGAGCTTAATTAAATGGCATCAATAACTGCAATAATCTATTTTTTGCAAACGCACGAAGATGAAACTTTAAAAAAAGCAGCAAATACTGTATATTCAAATATTAATGAGTTAATATTTTATCTTACACACTACATGGATACTTACATTATTTACTTATTTACTTTCTGTACATATATTTGGGTTTTTCTATTTTTGAAATGTATTACAGGATTGAAGCATATAGCAATATATTTTAATTCTGCCACATTTTCCTAAGTGAGTGCCGAGCTTATAGGGAAGCTTACGCCAGAGAAGAAAAACACCGTAAAATAGTTTTATGATCCAGTAATTCAGTTCTTCCTGCAAGGAAAGGAAATAAACTCAGACGTTCAATTATAATCCCTGCCATTCATCAGACATTTTCATGTGGTGCAAAAAATGGTTTCAACTATGAAACCCATCAGATGGTTAATATGAAAGGCTCTTTTATGTATGCAGTGCTGAGTGCAAAGTGCAATTCTCAGATGCAAATCGGCCACGTCTTTTACCCACACTGCAACATTCCCCCCAGAATTCCAACATAACTGAGACTATATTGGGTATTATTTCTGGCACTTGGCATTAAAGCAGAATTAGCGCCTGATTCTTTTGGCACATACTACTGTGGCTATTAATGCAACCCACTGTGAGAACCCTGGCATTACCACTGTGTGTAGTGCTAATAAACGCACTTGTGCACAATTGATACAACTATATGGAAGTATAAGGAGTGTATTACTTTTAATGAATGCCATCTTGTGTCCATTTTTAGTGTGACCACACTTGTGTTTAGAAATGAAATTTATTAAGATACAAAAAATTAGGCTTGAATTAGGGATAGGCAGAAGAGACAGGTGCCTTGGGTGCAATGGTAGTGGGGCGCTAGTCCCATACCCTTTCTAGCACCTACCCATAGCCGGCCCTTTTATTGCTTGCAATTTACCTCTCCCACCGTCAATACGTTTGTGTGTGCATGTGAGCATGCTTCTTTGTACAATTGTGCGCAGTGGGTGGGGCTTAGGTTGCAAGCCAGGCATGTAATGTTGCCTAGGGCACCTGGCTTGATTAGTCCCATACTGATTTCTTATTGTGCAGCACTACAATGTACCAAGATGGTAAAATATCTATCCAGGCTGAGAATCTATTTAGTTTGCCCCAACAGAACTAGTGCAGACAGCAAATAACCAAGAATAACATTATAGGAACAATTCATTATTGTAGATACAGACATAATAGATAACTGTCTGTACACAATTATTAACATTAACTATTTACAATGCTGTTATACTGTATTTCCTACAATCTTGAAAGATACCCATTGGCATTTCATAGCCTACAGATCCTCACACTTACTTCTGGCCAATTTTTGGTCAGATATCAGTCAACCTGTCAGAGAACCCCATACACAGTTCAATAAACTGCCAACTTGTTCTGAATAAATGGCACCTGGGGATGCACTAGAGTTTTAGGAAAGATTTATTCCCCGGTTTCAGCTTTTTCAGATATTATTCAGACCACTGGCTAATCAAGTACCCACATATTGATATTGTACTTTCGCCCCTCAAAATGCTTTGATAGTCTGCCTGCACCTGACATTATACACAATTTCAATGATATTGTTGCAAAATTGCCAAACCTCAGTTTGAAGAATATTTCCAGAAATGCAAAATAAAGAGAAGAAAACAAGAAAAACAACCGCTACTTATATGCTTCCTGAGGAAAATGAGGAATTACAGCTGCTGCCAAGTGCCAGAGGTTCGTTTGTTAGCTTTTACAGTTCATCTGCGAATTATTTTATTATTTACTCAAATGGCAGGGCTTTGCTGTTCAAACATTTTTTTGGCAGAAAGTAAATACAATGTTCCTGGAAAGGAACATGCAAAATAACATTAGTATGGCCCAAAACCCCTGTATATATATGAAGTACGATCGTCTGTTGATTCCTGCGATCGGATCTTTGCGTCTGTGGGCAGCTTAAGATGTGAGACCACACTGTCTGCTTTTATTTCAAATACATTTGGCAGTGCTTACCAGTGCTTTTAGACTGTATTCAGAATGTTCTTCACTATTGTTTTCTAGACCTAACAATGCAACATGATCATTGTAATATTTATTCTCAAAAACAATCAATCTATATATATTACCATATTCAGATACAGGTATAGGACCGTTCCATAATTAGGCCTTAAGTCTACTAAAAAATATGTATATATATAGAATAAATAATGGTTGCTTCCTGACAAAAATATGAAAGGTGTTTTGGTCTGCTAGTGCTGCCTGGGACCAAGTGTGCTCATTTGGGGATAAGGGACTGAGACTTTGATCTGCCAATGAGTAGTGCGGGACTTTGCCTGGCACGGAGGGCCAGGATGGGACTGACACAGGATTCCCAGGGTAGTGGGTCATGCTAGTTAAATGCATATTGTGATGTGATTGTATTTTACTTCCCCTTTAAATCTGAATTTATCTTGTATAAAGTTATTTGTTACACAGAATAAAGTGTGTGATGTTTTCTAATGGGACTATACGCAGGTGCATTCCCAGATCCCATTAGGTGGAGGCACTGCCAGAGAAGAGAATTTCCCAGTACCCTTTCACCTAGCAAAGGGGACTCAGGAACTGTAAGTGGTAAATGGTGTGATGTATAACCTTTGACAAAGGGGGGGCGGCCAAAAAGGGGTTACATATATATATATACAGTATACTGTATTTATAATATATATATATATATATATATATATATATATATATATATATATATATATATATATATATATATATATATATATATTAGTTTCAATATACCAGCCCTCCGGTGCAAGATTAAGAAAAGTTAATACATCATTCTAATGGATCAGCACACTCTGTAGATGAGAAAAATCTAAATTTATTTGATCATGGTAAAACACATTTTAATTAGGGATGCACCGAAGCCATTATTTTGGATCCGGCTGAACCCCCGCATCCTTCTTGAAAGATGCAAATTAGGGGTGGGAAGAGGAAAACATTTTTTTTACTTCAGAAAAAAAATCATACGGTTTCCCTCCCTGCCTCTAATTTGTATATGCTGAATCAGAATCTTGCTGAAAAAAGCTGAATCCTGGAGCCTGGATTCGATGCATCCCTAATTTTAATCCAAAGCTTCGGGCCCTACAGGGTGCTTTTCCATTTGAATGATATATACATACACACAGAGCATACTGTATATGCAACATGCTGAATGCTGAATGAGCCTTATTGACTACTGTATGCAGTGTGTATGTGTATATATATATATATATATATATATATATATATATATATATATATATATATATATATATATGTATATACGTGTGCACTGCACAGTATGAAGGGAAATAAACAGAGCACAATGGTTTGTTTGTTATTCACTTGTTTTTTTAAGAAAAAAGTTGAAATAGCTAAAAGGATTGGAAATAAATAAAAAAGCATTTATACAAGAATAAACAAATCAAGGGTGATGGAACTTTTGAGTAGAATTGTGGAAGAGAAATACAGTTGAACTGTAAACACAAACAAAAATGGGAAAACATTGCTGCATTCTGTGAAATATAAATCTTTCACAGGCAGATTTCCCAGCTCCACTTGCACGACCTGAAAATATATTCTGTAAAATGTTTGTATTTAATAGCTGTTAGGAGCACAGAGGCTTTCTGGGTTATTTTGTTCTCATTTACACAGTGTTTGCCTTATTCTTCTTGACCATAAAAGAACCCAAGGAAGTTTTTTGAGAATAACGGTAGGGTTAGTGTTATGTTCACTTTAATGGTAAAAAAATGAGATTGATTGGTTTGGTTTGTTTGGATCTTGATAGGTTTGAGCTTGATGCATTTTTATAGAAACTATTAATATGTGGGAAAACAGTATCTTTAATTGAGAACAAATTAAATTTCTTACCTTTGCTAAATTGTTCCTTTGACAATTCTATGTAGAGATAAATTTTGTGTGTTTGGAGTTTTAGCACTTGCACCTACCTATAGTAAATGGGTCCAATTGAAAAGATGTGACCTAGACTTGTGACATAGGAAAAAATAGTTTTATGCATAAGTCAATCCATGTGTTCTATTAAAAACAACATTCCTCTACTACACATATGGGATCTATATATATATACTTTTCTTCTTTCTAAAATCTTAAAGTCATTGGAGTATGTTATTTCTGTGCAGGTTATTATGTCTGTAAAGCCGTGCATCAGTATCATGTGAACAGGAACTTCCATTTTTCACACACCTAGGCTATTGAATGTGCCGAGACAAGTAACCATTTCTGAAGGTGGCCATTAAAACAAAGCCCAAAGAATTCTTCTATTGTCTGAGAACTGCAGCACTTCCTGAAACAATGTTTAACTTTACCACGTAAATTAGGTTAAACACAGTGTTTTTTTTTACTGTTTTACTCAATGTTTTAAATATAGGATTTTATTTATGAAACTTCGTAATAATAATGTTATTTTCTACTTTGAATAAACTTACAATTTAAAAACACACAAATGTTACATTGTTTTTAAAAACATATGAATATAAAAACTAGAATGAATACAATTGTTTAAAAAAGGTTGAATAACTGAACAAATGGAGTTTACAAGCTCAAAAAGAACACAAAAAACTCAATTAAATACATTATTTACATTTGGCTTACAACTCCCACTTCTATATGACCTTGCAAGCTTCGAGATTCCAACATACTATCTTAATAAACCCTTGATTTTAAGTTATAATTTGAGTTTTTCACATTTCAAACGTTGAGCTCCATAGTAAATAGCCTACTCCCCTTTTTTACTTCTACCATGATTGGTAGCTTGTAAAAAGGAGTATGATGTTCGATACCCAGATTTTTTAAAGTTGTGAGCATTAGTTCTTCTAAAAGGACTAAATGGTATTTATTGGCAGAAAAGGTTAATGTAATGGGTTGGATTTACGGTCCAATGAACCAAGAGATGATAATCACCGATAAAGACTGGGTGTTGGGGGGCGAAAGGGGGTTGACCCTCCCTTAAGAATACATCACTGCCAAACTGCTTTAATAGAACAAGAAACACACCTTCATTTTTGGAATTAAAGATGTTTGCTTTACAGAAGCAATATCATCTAGGTTTTAGCTTTTTCTTCTTAGTGTTATTAAAGTTTAACTTGCAAGTTCCATTAAGATGACAGAAGGAATTTTAAACATGAAGCATTTCTGATGTAGAAGAGATGCAAAATCTTTACATTCAGTTACAATAAAAACAGATTAGGAATTAATATTTGCATGTGTTATAGGACATTAGTTCAAAACAACTTTAAGGGGCAGATTTATCAAGGGTCTAATTTCGAAGTACTAAAAACTTCAAAATTCGACCATCGAAGTAAAACACTTCGAATTCAAATATCGAACGATTAAATCCTTCGAATCAAACGATTTTTATTCGATGTGTAAAGACTTGGAAAAAGTTTGTAGAAGGTCCCCATAGGCTAACATAGCAATTCGGCAGTTTTAATTTGAAGAATTATTGAAGTTGAAGTTTTTTTAAAAAGACAGTACTTCGATTATCGAATGGTCGAAGTAAATTCGAAGTCGTTGTATCCTATTCGATGGTCAAAGTATCCAAAAAATGACTTCGAATTTCGAATTTTTTAACTTCGAAAATTAGCTCAAATTCACTTTGACCCTTGATAAATTTGCCCCTAACATAAAATATATATATTTTTTATATTTTCATTCAAAATCTTTTTTTAATATAAAAAAATGTGAGGGGGCATTTCATGTGGGGACTGAAAGTGTGTACTCTGAGTTATTCTAGAATGGATGGGGGTCTTTGAAATCCCTTCTTAAACCACATGTTATTACTTTTTTTACAAGGTTGTAAAAATGAATTTGTGTGGAAATGTCTAAGCAGGAAATATCAAAGTTCCTGCATCCTGGGATTATCATGATCTGAGTGTTGCAGGAGTCCTAACGATTCATGTAGCTACAGTACATCCATTCCTCTCTGACCTATAACCAAGGTTCAACTTCCCCCATGATCTGAGAGCAATTTTAAAAAGCAAGTAAACATGAAATGAAAAGATTTTGAGAAACGTGAATCTTTGCCATTCTTTTGGGTTACTTCATGAATTATCTAAGGCTCTTTTACTTTATGAAACTGTGCCTTATATTTTTTTTATTTTTTTTTTTGCTTCGGTACAAACTGGAATGGCCAAACATATTTGGCAGATTAAAACCACCCACTTTAATGTCATCAAGCCCCAAAAAGACAACAAATAACTGCATGTTAGGAATACATATTATCATCAATCCCATTTTTGATTTATTATGTTTGATTTATTATTTATTAAACCAAATCAATACATCTGAGCAAATGTAGGCCATTTTAGCATAGACATCAGGATCCAGGGCACAGTGGACATTTGGTTATCCTAACTGTGCAAAGGAAAAGAGACATGAACTACATATTATTCTATACAATATATCCATTTGTATCATGTTGTAACAAACATACCTGGTGGTCTAGGGGGGGGACGACAGGGACGCCCGCCTTGACGAGCGGCTTCCAGGAGGCCGCAGGTGCCGGCGTCTTAGGGCACGCGCGGCGCGCTCCAGCTCTTCTTAAAGGCGCAGGCGCGCTGACGTTGTGACGTCAGCGCGCAAGGGTGCGCAATTCAAAACTATTTAAAGCCCATTAGGGCTGTGGGAATTTGCCCATGATAGGATTTGTTCCTGGTGCTTCTGAGCCTTGTGTTTATTCTGATTCTGTCTGATTCCTGTTTTGACCTCTGCCTGGCTATTTCGACTATTCTGAATTCTGGATCCTGACCTTGCCTGCTTACGACTACTCTACAGTTTAACCCTTCGATTGATCACCTGGTTTTGACCCTTTTGCCTGTTTGACGTTTCTTGCTATCTGCCTGCCTCGACCCAGCCTGTTTGACGATTCTTGTTATCTGCCTGCCTCGACCCTGCCTGTCTGACGATTCTGTTGCCTGCTCCATTTGTACCGTGACCTTCGGCCCAAAAGACTCTGCTACCTGCCGTGCCCCTCTGCTAGCCAGAACATCTCGCCTTGTACCCCTCATTAAGTCCAGGTGGCACCCAAGTAAGCTGAGGGCTCCTCCCGAAGCCCAACGGTGGTCACACTACTGGTGAAGCCGAGCCGAGACCAGGGTACTTGGCACCTGTTCTGGTATTGGGTGCCGGCCGTGACACATGTAAGACAGTTCATTGAATTGTTTATATTCTGTCTTTTTAATATTTAGTAGTTAAAGCGACAATATATCACTTTCCACTTTACTAAATGTGGTTTCAATAGGGATTAGTTGTTGAATATGCATACACAATAAAACACAATGTACTTGCAACTGCATTTTGGGCAACAACCTAAACAGATATACCTACAAAACATGGGATAGCAAAGTGCTGTTAATAGGGATGGGGAGGATGGGGCAGGTGAATGGACTTATGCTTTAGTTGTGAATATATAAGGGCGTCAGAACCCTAAAAAAAACTTGCAGCACTTAAATAAGAAGATTGCTGAATTCTTGATTTGAATTATATGATAATAATTTTATTGCCAGATTTCCCCTGTAGAGTAAAAAGACATATCTGAAATGGAATCATTTTATTGCATATGACTCAGTAGAAGCTCCCCATCTTACCAGTCAATTGAATGGACATAAGGAGAACTGAACATGTTTCCCAATTAATTAAAACAAAAGTTTGGTTGGGTAATTAAGCATATTTTTTTACTTTAAAAATTCATAATTTTTCAGAAAGACAGACATAGTTACGTAATTACCCGGCAGTACCTGGCACACACTCAACAAAATGAATCACGATGGGATAACGTCTACAAATAAAAGTGTGAGGCGTTCCAAAACTATGCATTTTTAAGAAGAAGCAAAGAATAATACTGCTAGGGGGCAAAAATTATGAAAAGAAGAAATCCTCTATGTAAATCCTGTATGTAATGGGCAAATCCCCTAACGTTAAAATAGGTTATGTATATTTATGTATAATATATATGTATATATTTATATTATTGAGATTTTGAACAGCAGAGCATATGCCCCGACTGATTAGTTGAAATTCCAATGGCATTTAGCTACTGCTGAACATTAGTATGTATATGTTATTCTCATCTGATTTGGTTTTCCTTAATTCATTTCAGACTTCACATAAAAAAGACAAAGACATATACACAAAAACAAAGCTTTGTCTTATTTACAAAAGTTATAATTGGCTTGAAATACAAAACATAAATCACTAGATGACAAAGCCACCAAGCCATCATTGACTTCTCTTGCCTAGAATACACATCCAACCATACATACACACACACATATATATGGAAAACTGATGGATAAAAAGCTAAATAACTCAAAAACAACAAATGATGAAAAATAATAAAAAATGAAAACCAATTACAAATTGTCTCGGACTATCACTCTCTACATCATACCAGAAGTTAATTTAAAGGTGAACATCCTATTTAAGACTAAATTACCCTCTGTGAATGTCAGCTTTAGCCCACACATTCCTGGCCAATATACTTTATCATTGGAGATGCATTCAGTAGACAGCTTTTCATTTATTGACATATACTATATGAATATTCTGACAGAACTACTATAAATTGAGTGTTATATACATACCAGAACTAAACAAGATAAATACTGTATTTAATGTATGTCTTAATTTCTTTTTGCAAGAATGGCAATGATCTGTATGTTAACAATTATCCCCCCCCGTAACTTGTGATATATTTATATTTCACAGTAGGGGCCATTATTTGCAGGCAGTTTACCAGCGATACATTGTTTCTCTGTCATGTTACGTTAGTGTTTATAGAGTCAAGCAGGCCTAGAGCATACTAAAAAAGCAAGAATTGTAACAAAGATGTTTCTGATATCTTGAAACAGTAAAATAAAAATCATTATCAAATTACATATACATTTTTCCTCCTAACTAAATTTTCTGAGGCTTCTATTCATAACAAATGTGTTTTTCTTTTTTTTTTCTCAATTTCATTTCCTTTCCCCCTTCTCTGCATTAAGAGTCTCTACTTTTCTTCTTTCTAAAATCTTAAAGTCATTGGAGTATGTTATTTCTGTGCAGGTTATTATGTCTGTAAAGCCGTGCATCAGTATCATGTGAACAGGAACTTCCATTTTTCAGTTCCAGGATAACAATTTTTTTACTATATGTCAATAGTAAAAAAATGAAGCAGGAAGGGGTGGGACCCTTACTATCAGAGGGGGGTCAGCTGGTTGATGAAAACAAAATAAAAGCGCAGATTCTGAACTCGTATTTTTCATCTGTGTACACAAATGAAGAACCAGTAAGTGAAGGTTTCCTTCTTAACACTCCCAATTCTAGTAATACAACTAATGATGCATGGTACACATATGGAGAAATTCAAAAGAGACTTGAACATGTTAAGATTAACAAAGGTCCAGGGCCAGATGGTATTCATCCCAGGGTAATTAGCGAGCTTAGCTCTGTGATTGCCAAACCTCTTTACTTAATTTTTCAGGATTCATTGAGATCTGGCATTGTGCCGAGAGACTGGCGAATTGCTAATGTGGTGCCTCTATTCAAAAAAGGATCCCGTTCTCAGCCTCAAAACTATAGGCCAGTTAGTCTGACGTCAGTATTAGGAAAGCTTTTCGAAGGGTTAATAAAGGATAAAATACTGGACTTCATAGCAAATCATAATACTATGAGTTTGTGCCAGCATGGTTTTATGCGTAACAGATCTTGCCAGACTAACTTAATTTCTTTTTACGAGAATGTAAGTAGAGACCTCGATTCTGGGATGGCAGTGGATGTGATTTACTTAGACTTTGCTAAAGCATTTGATACAGTGCCACACAAAAGGTTACTGGTTAAATTAAGGAATGTTGGCCTGGAACATAGTATTTGTACCTGGATAGAGAACTGGCTAAAAGATAGACTACAAAGAGTGGTGGTAAATGGAACATTTTCTAATTGGACCAGTGTTGTTAGTGGAGTACCGCAGGGCTCTGTACTAGGTCCCTTGCTTTTCAACTTGTTTATTAATGACCTGGAGGTGGGCATTGAAAGTACTGTTTCTATTTTTGCAGATGATACTAAATTGTGCAGAACTATAGGTTCCATGCAGGATGCTGCCACTTTGCAAAGTGATCTGTCTAAACTGGAAAACTGGGCAGCAAACTGGAAAATGAGGTTCAACGTTGATAAATGCAAGGTTATGCACTTTGGCAAAAATAATATAAATGCAAGTTATACACTAAATGGCAGTGTGTTGGGAGTTTCCTTAAATGAAAAGGATCTAGGGGTCTTTGTAGATAACACGTTGTCTAATTCTGGGCAGTGTCATTCTGTGGCTACTAAAGCAAATAAAGTTCTGTCTTGCATAAAAAAGGGCATTAACTCAAGGGATGAAAACATAATTATGCCTCTTTATAGGTCCTTGGTGAGGCCTCATCTGGAGTATGCAGTTCAGTTTTGGACTCCAGTCCTTAAGAGGGATATAAATGAGCTGGAGAGAGTGCAGAGACGTGCAACTAAATTGGTTAGAGGGACGGAAGACTTAAATTATGAGGGTAGACTGTCAAGGTTGGGGTTGTTTTCTCTGGAAAAAAGGCGCTTGCGAGGGGACATGATTACACTTTACAAGTACATTAGAGGACATTATAGACAAATAGCAGGGGACCTTTTTACCCATAAAGTGGATCACCGTACCAGAGGCCACCCCTTTAGACTAGAAGAAAAGAACTTTCATTTGAAGCAACGTAGAGGGTTCTTCACAGTCAGGACAGTGAGGTTGTGGAATGCACTGCCGGGTGATGTTGTGATGGCTGATTCAGTTAATGCCTTTAAGAATGGCTTGGATGATTTTTTGGACAGACATAATATCAAAGGCTATTGTGATACTAAGCTCTATAGTTAGTATAGGTATGGGTATAAAGAATTTTAATTAAAAGTAGGGAGGGGTGTGTGTATGGATGATGGGTTTTCATTTGGAGGGGTTGAACTTGATGGACTTTGTCTTTTTTCAACCCAATTTAACTATGTAACTATGTAACTAACTATGTAACAACTGACCATAGACTCTAAATAAAACTTTAAATATTAGTACCCCCTAATTAATTACATATATTACCCCCTACACGAGAAAAGTGCAACAATCGTGAGGCCTGTGGGGCTCTAGGCAACAGCCAATAGAAACCAATTAAATATGTGCTGTCAATATTTTGCATGGTGACTTGGTTACTTTACTAGGTAAAAAAAAACAAAATTGGCATTTTCTTTAGTATATGCTGAAAAAGTCTTACTTATGTATGGACTGTGAATAAAAGCTGTAGCTTTTTCTGATCACCAGCACAGATAAGTTGTCAGTTACCTACAGCAACCAATCACAAAGCTGTTTTGATTAGACTACTACAAGTTATATAATGAATCAAAATATCTGATTGGTTGCTTTGGGTACCTGCATTGGTGCAATATAGCCCTATTTGTGTTAGGCAGACCCACATTATTTCAGTATAATTATATACAAGGGATCAGATGATTACTAATCATGCCTAGAAGAATATTTAGCCAATGTGTTTTACATTGGCCAAATCTTTAGATTTAAATACTTAAGGCTTTTATTCCTAAGTATCATATGAGTTAACTTGAGAAGCTAATATCCCTTGTTATCCTAGTTCTGTATGTGTTTGACTCCATTGGCAAAAATGATAGCAGAGTTAAACCAAATATTATGGGGCACATTAACTTAGCTCGAGTGAATGAATAGAAGAAAAAATACTTCAAATTTTGAACTTTTTTTTGGCTACTTCGACCATCGAATTGGCTACTTCGGCTACGACTTCGACTTCGAATCAAATGATTCAAACTAAAAATCGTTCGACTATTCGACCATTCGATAGTCGAAGTACTGTCTCTTTAAAAAAAACTTCGACCCCCTACTCTAAACTAAAACTAAAACATCAATGTTAGCCTATGGGGAAGGTCCCCATAGGCTTTCTAACAAATTTCTGATCGAAGGAAAATTGTTCGATCGATGGATTAAAATCCTTCGAATCGTTCCATTTGAAGTATTTAATCGTTCGATCGAATGATTTTTCCTTCGATCATTCGATCGAATGAATTGCGGTAAATCCTTTGACTTCGATATTCAAGTCGAAGGATTTAACTTCGACAGTCGAATATCGAGGGTTAATTAAACCTCGATATTCGACCCTAAGTAAATGTGCCCCTATGTGTTTTTATGTGTTTTCAAAGTTTCCCTGTAATTTGGGTTAGAGAACAGGGTTTCTTAAAGTTTCATTTTTACCATAAGGCACCAAGTTTTATACCAAGCACAAGCACATATCTTCATGAAATATTTCAATATGATGTTATAGCATTGTAGCTTACATTATAACTGCCAAAGGTAATGCAGTATATTCTTGAATTCATCATTATATTGGATAGAGCTCAGTAACTCAAAGTTATCACAGCTATAATAAAGCAATAAAATATGAATTATGTCATTACTTCCCTGGTGCTTTCTGATTATGTGTGAATATATGTGCAGTTTCTAATAAAAAAAACTGATAGCAGACAATAATAATTATAATGTACCACGCATGTGTTTTTCTTTCTTTTCCTAGGAGTTGAGAAGCCTTATTAGTTGTCACATTTACAAAATTGCAGGAATAAAAAAATCTGTGGGAATTGATATTCTGCATACAACAGGAAAATGACATACCCCCATTTAGTAATGCCCCTTGCATGTTCAGTGATCAGCATCTAGAGCATGGCATTAGTTACTTATTATAATACTGCATTGTGGGACAGTGGTATAGAGTCTTTTTTGCATGGATCACATAAATGCCAAGCACATGACACACTTAAATATAGCTGATATTAGGTGACAAGTCTGGCATCTACACTGCTAAGTAATGGAGACATGGCAGCTCTCTTCTGGATCAATCTTATTTCCTGGTTCACTAAGACAGTTCTGTAACGTATATTAGGCTGCTAGCATTTCTAGGCCCTGAATGGTCTCTTTTATAAATAAATAATTGGAGTCGCCTTGGTCACAAACTCACCTGCTGAACTGGACCTTCTACTGGATACCAGCTATAGCAACAATGGAAGTGATGATTATTTGTTAAGGGCTATAAAATGTTGAAAACACTTAAAGGTCATTAAAGTACCTAAACCCACTTTCAACTCTAAATAGCCAGGTCATTGCCCTTTAGACTGTAAGCTCTTGTGAGTTGAAACCTGATCAAAACTCCCTCTGTCCCATGGCTGGGAAAGAAAATCTCTACCTCAATTTTACTTTTAATTTGAAACCTCTACACTACTGACTAATCAACTAAATCATGAAACCAGTAGTTAGATTGGTACAAATCAACACATGCCCTAGTTGATTAACAACATTATGTAGGGTTTCAATGAAAATGAAAAATTGTCTCTATACCCAACCATAAGCTGCCCCACTGCATCCTCTGTATTTCTTTGTAGACTTTGATGGAAAACGGAATTACACATGCAAGATAATTCAGAGTAGAGTATTCTACTGACCAAAAACTTAATGAAAAGCTATACTTTCAAAGTAAATTCTTAGCCAAATAGATACATTATATCATAACAATTCACCTATTAGAGAATCTTAAAGGAATCTTACCATACATGTATATATATCTATATATATCTATATATATCTATATATATATATATATATATATATATATATATATATATATATATATAACCTTTTGCATCTGTTACCTCAAGACATCATATAGTGATGGTCTCTATGCTCCCGCAGCCAGTGACATAACTAGAGTGTGCCGGGCCCCCCTGTTATAGTTAGAGTGTAGGCTCTAACTATAATTGGTTAAAGTGTTGGTTGATTTGACCTAGTATGTATGTGTGTCCTTGGTTTGTGTGTGAGCACAGTGAATTATATGAGCCGGGGGCGGCCTTTATTAATTAATATGGTGGTTTTGCTGTAGAAGTTAATGGCAGAGGTCCTGTGCAATTTGAAGATATTATTGTCTGTGCTGCATTTCATACGATAATCCCAACATTTTAGTTTTTTACGCCAAAGTCACAAAAAATTTTGACTTTTCGGGAGTCAAATCTGAAAAATTCTGATTTCTTTTTTGTGCAACATTCCGAAAAAGCTGTGTTATCTCCCTATCTGAATTTTTCACCTTTTTATTATTGATAAATAAGTGCTAAGTGTGGATTCTAGTTTTGTTGGAATTTTTTTATTTAAAACATTTGATTTTGATAAATATCCCCCTAACAGTAAGTAATGTTGCAAATTGAATAATATCAATATCAAAACACATGCCCCCCCCCAAAAAAATACAGTAACCATTAAAGTGAAATCAATGAATACATGGACAAATATTTTACCACTACACCTCTATGGTGTAGAAAGCTCCCACTATAAACACAAAAGCAGAGTCATTTGCTTTGATAGAAATACTTTTTTTTTATGTCAGTTAGTGCCCATTGCCAAATAAGTATACTGTATATATTACCATGGTGAAATGACGCTCTTGATGTTTTCCTAAACCAGACATAACTAAAAATGGCAGTTTATAGTATGAATTTACGTTCTGGAAAAAAAAAATGATATATACTGTATATATAGTTATACAGTTATATAGGTGCACTCCACAAACAAAGTATGTGACCTGGGTGCCAAGTAGTAAGTATGTAAAGCAAAAAGGGAAAACTGGCACACTCAGGGTTTATATATTATATATTATTTACAGTATTATATTAAAAAAGGAGCGTTTATTTAACATTTCTGTCCTGACCTTTATCAGGAACAGCTGTTATTTCATCTGACTTACCTTTAGTATAGAAAATACCATCTTTATATAAAACGCTTGTGGTTTAAGAATAAAGCCTGTCAGCTATCTAAGGATAGCTGGAACACAGCAGATTGACACTTGAAAGGAAATTAAAATGAAGGCACAAAATCTAGCAGTACCCAAGCCATGGAGTTATTGTGTACAATTATTATGTTGAGACTATTTGCAGTAGGGAAAATTTACTCTCACCAAGCTTCCTAATGCCATAATCTACCAGAAGGTTTGTTTCGAGGCCCAGAGTGGTGAGGAATTGGATTGGTGAAAAAAATTATTTTTGGTAAATAAACTTCTAATTACACCTGTATATTTGCATGGGGAATAGTATATTAAGATCAAAACCTTTATTTTCTATTTTCCAAGCCAATAATTATTCTTAAAAGAAAACACCACCCACAGAATTGTGCTTTGCACAAGAAAGGAAAATATTTGGGTTACCCTTTCACAGTAACTCTCTCTGAACTGCTGTAAGGATCTTATGCTACAGAAGTAAAATACTATTATTTAACATGCTTTTCATTTGTGATTAGAGGATGATGAGAGTGTGAAGTCAAGCAACTATGGCCTACTCCTAGTAAATATGGTTTTGGTTAGCATTTTGATGGCTTGCTGCGGATTTGCCTATGAACAACAATAATGACTGAAATCTGCTTGAAATTCAAAGTCAATGTATGCTGTACTTATTGTTATTAAGTCTTGAGACCATGCAGCATCTGTATCCACTTAATAACATTTATACTACTCAATGTCTTTAAATGTTGCACATGTTTGACCAGACATAGCTATAGAGGGTGGATTCATGTCAGTATGCTAAATTGGGATGTACCTCTACCATGCTAGCAGTTTAAGGAAAATATGAAAATATAGAATTGATTTTATGGCAGTGGGAGAGACTAAACAAACATTAATTGCAACTATCCATCAATGATGGTTGATTTCCATACATTTAGCAATGCTTTCATCTGTTGTAAATGACAGTGTACTCCTGTTTTAGAGAGCCCAAGAATTATTGCATTGGCTTACTTAGGTTCATGGAAAAGCCAGACTTCAAATGAAAGTAATTAATCACTTAGCAAGCAAAATGGCATACTTTTTTTATGATTTCTGTATTACTGTGCAACTGCCTTTGAAAGCTACTTATAACTTTGCCATAAAGTATTTGCACAATGCTTTTACATTACCTATGTGATGCCCCATGTTCCTGTATGAGAGGGCTGCCATATTTGTTAGCATTAGAAACTTTAACTGACAGGCTGAGATGGGACAGTCAGGTTGGCAAAACAGTCAGGTTTACGAACTTCAACTAACAATTACTTATGAAAACAAACCTCTCAGCAAAAAACATGACCTATAGGTAACTTTTAATATACTTTCATATTTTAAAAAGTAGTTTTTAGTGCCAGTATCACATTAATTTGAATTTTATTCTGAAAGTTAGCGGAAGCCAGTGCAGGGATTGCCAGAGAGTCCATTTTGTGAACACTGTTATTAAGGCAAGCCTTACATTATCTCAAAATCTTGTTTGTGCACCAGAATGGGGGATCTGATGTCCATCCCCATGCCCTGGCTACACAATTAAATGGTAAAGAGAGATGGGAAATGTGGAGAATGCAGAGACATCTAGGAAGTGCTGAATGGAAAGTGAAAGTAATTATCTGCCCCGCCTCTATGCCTAAGGCATGGTACTCTGGGAAACATATAAAATAGCCTACTCCTGAGCCAGACACACTGTGCTTTTCACCCTCATTTTTTGTATCATGCTGAATTTCTTGAGTGAATGAATGTTATGCATCTAAAAGTCAGTTATTGCAAAGATCAAGTCATATCAGGCACAACCAATAAAACTAAATTAACCAAAGTTTTTTTGTGGGGGAGGGGTGGCCCATTGATGAGTAAAGCTGGCCATAGATGTTGAGATTTTTAAAAGATCCGATCCTCATCGTGAGACCACGATTTTCTCGGCCATCAACTAAAAAGACCAATTTGCCAGGAAAACAAAGTGGAGCTGCCTGCTTGGCCCTGCAAACATAGAGAGATTGCACTGGGACCGACAAAGATTTTTTGACCTGGCCGATCAATTTCCCGACAGATGTCGGCCGAAAAATCGTAACATGTACGATCGTTCGAATCCCATTAACCGCACTATAATTTTGAAGGCTTGGTCATACTTCTGTAATGTTGGTCGTTCTGCAAGAAGTATTGTTGCGTCTATGGGGAGCTTTATGGAGGTTAACAAGTTATCAGAGACAGCTGAAGTTAGGAAATCCACTGGGGTAATAATTGTAAGGTCGAGGCATCATTGTTATGTTTTAAATCCAGCAAATACCATTCTGCTTACATATTATTCCATAATAAATGTCTAAAAAAATGTGGGACGTTCTTGGCACCTTGTGCATTGTACTCATTTTGGGAATGGATTCAAACAAGATTAATGGAGAATGACAGAATGATACAGAACTAACATAATTAACGAAGAAAATGTTGACAAACCACAGCACATTCATTTCCAGTAAAACACATTCGCAGCTGTTTGAGAATTGACTGAGAAGATTGTGGTTGCTGATAATCGTATTTGGATTTTTTAGAATCCACTACAGAGCAGAAGGAATCATTAAACAACAATTGTACATTTTTATTGCCGTATATTGATGTCAAAGTAGGCTGTTCCCCAACAAAAACTGTATAAGATGATACAGTATATGCACAGCTTTAGTAACCATATCAGTCACCCACATTATCATGCATTTCTTCATTGGGGGATCATACCTGTCTGTTGTTAGTCGCCAAAGATTGGGGTTTTCGAGTGGGCTACACATGGGCCAACCTTTGTGGTTCAAACATTTAACGTTTGTGTTGAGTGAGGCACATAGCTTGTTTTGTATGGCTAAATTGAAATGGATATATGACTGAATGACAACAGGATAGAATAGAAAAGGTGACTAAATGGCAATAGTACATTCATATCATATTCATATCTACATGCTGTAATTGTATTCTGATACAAGTGGAGGCAGAAATATATTACATAACATCTGTAGTGCCTAAGGCCAAGCAGATTTTAATAAAGAACAGAGTTTAAGAGAAAAACTACTTTGGCAGAAAGGATAATTAAACATGTTCCCTATGCAAAGGATTACATTTTAAAATTGTATTCAAATGTATTTTGTTTTCTGGTGTATGCTCTGTGTTAAAGGGTCAATGGTAGGTTCTAAGAAACTGACAGATCAGCATGAATCAACTTTGTTTGAGGATACTGAACAATTGCCTAATTATATATACTATAAATAATAGCAAGATATGTAATTAACTCCTTTTAGACATCTGGAAAAAATTTCTGTCCAGGAAGATTAATATCTTCTTCATTACAATAGAAATCGAAAAGGAATGGCCCACACATAGATGTAGGGGTATGGCAGTTATGTTAAGAGAGGTTGTTGAGGGATGATGGGAGTTGTAGTTCAGAAACATCTGCGGGTCAACAGTTAGTAGTAAATCCCAAACAGAATCACATATGGATATTAGGCCAAGGAAGGGGTAAAAGGAACTCACGCGAAGAAAATAAACTGCAAATTTCTTGTTTGTGTGACAAAAAGTCATGTGATTTTAAGGATTTGTTTCAGTCAGGCACTTGGATTTGGCCAAATAATTCAAGAATGAAATCACAGCACCATCCAAATTGTGTATAATCTTAAAAACCCTTTACTGGGTTTCTGGCTTGGATCTCAAACGAACAACGTTTCAGGCCTGCGTGGCCTTTTTTCCACTTGAAAAAAGGCCACACAGGCCTGAAACGTTGTTCGTTTGAGATCCAAGCCAGAAACCCAATAAAGGCTTTTTAAGATTATAGACAATTTGGATGGTGCTGTGATTTCTTTCTTGAATTATCTAGCCAGTTGGAGTGGACAACCTTGAACGTGCACCTGTCTATCGAGCTTGTGGTTTGGGTGAGTGCTGACCAATTGTTCCAACTTGGATTTGGCCTAATTCGAATCCGGCTGAAAAAAGCCAAATCCAATCGTTGATTCGATGCATCCCTAGTAATAACATAGGCCTCAGTTTACCAGAGCCAAAGTGACAATTCAGCACAATTCATTAAATTACATGATCTATATTTTAGAAAATCATGTGATTGGCACCTTAGCAGGACTTATTTTCAGCATGGTTAATTAATTTTGTTACTCAGTTGTGTCTCCAAGAAATGGTTGTTGGTCTAGTGCAGTGATCCCAAACTGGTGGCTCATGAGCAACATGTTGCTCACAACCCCTTGAAATTGCTTCCAGTGGCCTCAAAACAGGTGCTTATTTTTTAATTCCTGCCATGGAGGTGAGTTCTGGTTGAATAAAAATGATGCATAGTTAGGGGCTATGATGATCATGTGTGGGTTTTTAAAGGGCACCTATCATAGGAAAACCGTTTCCCCCACAGGAGGTGCATTCTAATAGAGCCCAAATGATTTGGGATTGAGACACATATGTATGTGCATAATCAGCAAACTAGGGCACTCTCTCATTATGTGCAGTTGTATGCCCCAACACATCCACCCACAGTGGAAGCTCCCTCCTGGTTTTGGTGTCATATTGCTTTTTTTATATAATAGGCACTCTGTTTCTGCACTGTCCATCCTGCTATGTAGTTCTGTAGGATGTAAAAAAATTATCTTTTAATATTATGGTGTTCATGCAGCTTTATGGAAATATGCAAAAGGAGGGTTATGGAAGCACAATATATAAATATATATGAATATATAAGCATAATGGAAGTGCAACTGATCTGGCCATATTAGCTACGCAAGAAGGGGATGATCAATGCACATTTCCTGGTCCACTGCTATTGTCATAAAGTTTATATTTTGCGATGCCAGACACCAATGCTACAATAGTGTGCTCTAGGTCAGTTTGCGGTGCTGTGAGCTTGATCTGTCTGATCTTCATCTATTGTTCCCTGCGGCTAGATAATACCACTATCAAGTCTCTTTATAGGTGATAAAAACTGCATCGCTCTTTGTTCCTTTTATTAGATAACCTCCTTTGCCAGGCAAAGCAAACATGGCATCCACAACTGTCATGCCTTAGTGCCCCAAAATTAGTCATTTTCTTTTGTGTTTCAAGTTTTTTTAAGTTTAGCTGTATCAATTCTGATGATAAAAAATGGAACAAAGATGAAAAACATCTGTATAGGGCATTGGGATTTAGTTACAGTGACTGTGGTTTAACATATGGCTGTTAAATCTTTTCAGCAGTCAGATACAAAAAAAACTTTAATCAGTGGTAATACTAGAATGCATTGAAATAGCCTAGTAAAACATGGCTCTTTAATGATGTTTATGAATAATGAGTTAATTAAATATTTTAATACATAAAGATATCTTTGTTTACTCGTGGCTTGCTTTTGCTAGTGCCAAAAGCAAGCCAACATCAGCTTTTAAAGCAAAACTAAAAAGCAAACACGTTGCCTGGCACAGTAAGGATCACCTCACCTACTGGCACGTGTATTTTGAATAATTTAGTTTTAATAGCAAATTGCCGTATATGGCAAAAACGATAGATTATTTCATGGTATATTACATATCTTTTTTGTCTCCTCTTTGCAGAGCAATCACATTTTCTCAAATTCAAACACTTGGAGTTATGTAGTTAGTGGGCATGGTTAGTGTATTGCCTCAGGGTGGCACAGGGGCTTGACTTGTCCCTGCTAACAAGCTATTGGCTGTCTTTACCAGTTATATGTGTATAACTTCTAGAAAGAGAATGTAGAGCATTGCAATAATCGTAAGATTTTAATTCCCAGAACTAAATATACAAGTTAGTAATTATTTTGACTAATGTACAACTGTGCAATGCTCAAAAACAGTTCAGCTCCCTAAACATATTCTGAATGATCATGTTGGTTACTTTACATTTTCACACTAAATCTAGAAGTCTGTATATACTGTATATAAATTCCTACTAGATGTAGCAGAATGTCTATTTATAGAACTCCCTTTGATTAATTTAGTTTTATTGTTCTCACTTGTGTGGAGGTTATATTCTGCTAAACAAAACCTACCCATATTACCCTCCTAATATGTGTCCTTGGTCTGTGATATGCAACTTTGTTTTTTTTTTCCAGTTGTGTTTGCCTTTAAAACATAACTGAATTAAAAATGTATGTAGAAAAATAATAATAATAAGAAGAAATTAAATGCCTAAACCACTTTTGTCAGTGGTAATTTTACAATTCTGGTAATCATTATAGAAAACTAAAGCAGTGGGGGATGTCATTAAAATCACAAGTGAAATAAAGAATTGCCAAATGCAATATAGTATTATTCAGAAATCTTACATATTGTAAGCCTTTATTTAAAAGGGCAATAAACCTTGCAATAACATTTTAGTATGATAGATACAGCAGAATTCTAACACGTGTTTGGCAGGTCTTTATTTTAATTTACTTTATTCTGGATCTTTGGGATTTTTATATCACTTTCTGCATGTCTCTAATTTGGAATGTAAACTGACTGGCTGCTAGGGTCCCTGTTATCATAACACAGACAGCAGTTTGAGTCTCAGACTTTAAGATGACAAGCAAGAAAGATAAATGATGACAATAAAAATGAATTGCAAGGATGTATCATTTTAATTTCAGACTAGAGGGAGGATTGTTACTTGGGGTTTCTGGAAAATGAATATTTTTTGTAATATGAATGAACATTGCCTTTGGGCTACTTTAACATATAAACATCAAGGGAAAACACTAAATACTGTGTAAATGAAGGTTTACTTTATAATTGAATCAGTTGTATTACTTTAACTATTGATGGCTGGTTGACTGAGGGAGAAGTTCAAAAAAGACTAGAGCATGCAGTTTTGGACTAGGGTGTCTGGGAGTGCTCACAGTTCCTGGAGGGGAGCAGGCCTAGGTCAGCAGGGCCCACAAAGGCTAAGGTTTTTTCCCAGTGTACCGTTGGCCCAATCTGACCCTGAAAACAAACACTGTATAAAACAATGAGCAAAAATGGTTTTTATCCCAGGGTACTAAAAGACTTCAAACAATACTGTAAAATGATAGTATTTTAATGATGTCTTGTATGGTGCTGAGAGACTGGAGAATTGCTAAAATGGTGCTACTGTTCAATAGCGGATCCCACTATCAGCCTGAAAACTATAGGACTGTTATTTTAACAACGTTGTTTATCAGAGTAAACTATACTATAAACAACTCCCATAATTCTCCTCAATGCTCATGATAAAGCAAATTGGTGGGGTTTATTGTCAAACATGCTCAATATGATACAGCACTTCCATGGCCATGGCACTTGCAGAGTAACACCAGATAGGTTTGTGTTCTGACACTACACCGTAGAACTTGTGGTTTGCGATGGTTTATGGTAGCACATTGTCCTTTTAAGGATGCTTAAGTTCTCTGAAAAAAAAAATCTAGGCTTATTATCAACCAAAAAACTTGAGCTTTGCCTAGGACAACTCCCATTGACTTCTAAATGACTTAGCCAGCAGATGGCGAAAAGCTATTTTTTTGCTTAATAAATACCAGACATTCGAGTTTTTGAAAATATAACTCGAATGTGTGAGTTTTGGGTGCAAAAAATGTTCAAATTGTGGAATAAATCAAATTAGATTTTTGATAAATCTGCTCTCTAAAGTATGGTAACTTTTTGCATTCTGATTGGTGCCAATTCTTTTTACATATACATATACTTAACTTGTAGTGGAATATTATCTAAGCTTGGAAGCTTGGAAAATCTTGGAAAATCTAGGGCTCATCTGGGCACTACCTTTTACATTATAATAAAAGCAGCCAGAAAGTGAATGGTTTAATTCCTGGCAGAGCTTTGCATGTTCAAATTATTAGAGGAAACACGATAATGACCAACACAATGGGTCATGTTAAGGGTCAGGTCTGGATTTTCCAGCCAGGTGTCAAAAGGCAAAGTTCCATTGGATGCTGAATTTGCACCTCAAACTTCCACTTGTTTAATCTAAGCAGCAAAATCGACTGTGTAGCCGATTTCTAAAAGCTTCAGGAAGAAGTAGAAGCAACTAGGTGGGATGCCACCCTAGGATCGGGCATTTGTGGCCTCCAACAAATCCGGCCTGGAGGGAGTGCAAAGTGCAAATCACCATGTTTTTTGCTCACAATAAAACATGCGCCCCATCCCCTTGCAAAACATTGTTTTTCCACTTTTTGGTCTGCAAAATGTATGACCGAGTTCACTGGTGACATGTCAAGGCTTTAGATTACCATACCTCCCAACTGTCAAGCTTTCTGTGGGACAGTCCCGATTTTGATAGCTCAGCCTGCAGTCCTGGGTTTTTTTACTGAAATGTCCTGAGTTTCTCTTTGATCTCCTGCACTCACACCAGAAAAAGATACAAAGTTTCTAAAACTTAATTAGGGGTGGTGGCACACAAGGCTACTGGGGGAGTTTAGTTGCCCAGCGACAAATCGGATCTTCTTCGGCGACTAATCTTCCCTAAATGCCTTTCCGCCGGCTAGAATATAATAAATCGCTGGTGAGATGGCACTGGGATCCCTTCGACTTTCCGAAGTCGCCCAAAGTTTCCTGGTGAGGTAGCTTCGGAAATGAAGCGTTCCGAGTGCCAAAGAAGAGGCAATTTGTAGCTGGGCAGTTAATCTCCCCCAGTAGCCATGTCTGCCACCACCCTAAAATAAAAGGCTTTTTGGCAGATAGCCTGGAATACTGAGCAGCTGCATTTAATACATTTGTAACAATTTAAGATAAGCAAAGATACAATTATAACTTTTTAAGATAAACAAGTCTCTTGAGAGTCTAGCAGCTTAAAGGCCAATTTTAGTTTCATTAACAAAACTGTTAAAACATAAAACATGGCCCTAAAAACTCCCAGAAATCTGTTCAAGCTAGAAATCTAGAAACCAGTTCATCTTTTGGAAAAGCTGGAAGGGCATTGAGTAAGTTAGAAGTCAGTTGATCTGTTATTGGCATTACTAAAACAAACGTGGCTTTTTATAAAATTCTGACAAATCTGGAAATAGTACAGAGGCCACAATATTCCATATTGGTTCCAAACTAGAAAAAATAGGGGGCTGCCAATTTTTAATAAAGAATTTATTCTTTCACATGTAAAACTTGGTTGTAGAAAGTTGTCACCAAATGAAATAATAGACGGCGTCTCAGATAAAATAATATTGGGCTTTTGAAAAAAAGATCCTGTCTATAAAATATTTCATAAAATGAAACAGTACCTCTAGAATAAGCAAGATTTGGCAGTCAAGTGCTTATATCATTTCTCCATGTTACAAAAACATTGACAGATCTTGGTGTACTGAGAGCACGTGAAAATCTTTTAGAATGTCTGCAGAGAACAAACAGGCTATTTTACTTTAAAGAAATAGTAACTTTTCCCCTTTACCCTTTTTAATCTGTGAAAAAGAAATATTAGGAACTAAATGTATTTCTGTTGAAGGGATTTTCCTTTGTTTCTGTAAAGGTAATATCACCTCTTAATGCAAATTGCCATTGCCTCAAAGGAGAACTACAGCTTAACTAAAGAAGTAGGCTAGAAATGTTGTACGTTATGTTTTGGCCTTTTTACCAGTCCAAGGCAACCAAAGCCCTTTAGTTGTAAAGATCTGTGACTCCAAAGATGCCCCTGTAACTCCCCATTAATACAGCTCAAGACCTTATTTGCCCTTGATGCTGCTGACTGACATTGCTTGCTACAGACAAGTTTATCATCTACAAGGACTGCAAGGTCCTTTTCCATTATGGATTTGCCTAGTGCAGTCCCATTACCGATATAAGTGGCTTGGATATTTTTACATCCCAGATGCATGACTTTACATTTATCAACATTGAATCTTATTTGCCACTTAGCTGCCCAGATTGCCAGTTTGTCAAGACCCTGTTGCAAGGATGCCACATCCTGGATGGAATTAATTGGGCTGGATAGTTTTGTGTCATCTGCAAACACACATTATTTACAATACCCTTCCTATAATCATTAATGAACAAGTTCAATAAAAGTGGACCCAATACCAAGCCCTGAGGAACCAAAGTAGAGAATGTACCATTAACAACCACCCTCTGTACCTGATCCTGTAGCCAGTTTCCTATCCATGTGCAAACAACTTCGTTAAGCCTAACAGACGTAAGTTTAGAAAGCAGTTACAGTATTTGGCATGGTACAAAACACTTTGGCAAAATCCAAATAGATCACATCAACTGGCCCCCACTGTCCAGCATCTTACTTACCTCATCATAAAAAGCAATCAAATTTGTCTGACATGACCTATCCTTCATAAAGCCATGCTGATTGCTGCTCATAATGCCATTGACTAGGACAACATTTTGAATATGAGCCCATAACAAGCCTTCAAATAATTTGCCCACCACAAATGGCCTATAATTGTCAAGCTGAGATCATAATCCTTTTTAAAATATTGGAATGACATCAGCTTTCCTCTAGTCCATAGTACCATACCAGATAAAAGCAAATCTGAGAAAATCAGAAATAGGGGCAGGTCTAAAACTGAACTAAGCTCTCTAAGAACCCAGGGGTGTATGCTATCTGGCCCTGGCACCTTCTTCACATTCATTTTTATTAAAGCTTTATGACCCATATCCTGAGTCAGCCACTGACTAGATTGAGCTGAGCCAACAGTGCAACTATGAAATGAGCCTGGGAACTCTGACTATTTTCTATTGTATACACTGAAGAAAATAACTGATTTACCACATATGCCTTTTCTGTGTCTGTTAAAACCATACTGGTACCGTTACTTAAAGGAGCAAATTGCATTTTTTTTTACTATTTATATACTTAAAAAACATTTTAGGGTTAGGCATAGCCTCTCCCACAATGTGCTCCTCATTTCCTATCTTTGCCTTCCCGGATTGAGGTTTTACACATTTATTATAGTGTTTATATTTTGAACATATGACATGTGGTCCTCCCTGTCCTTAAACGAGAAGCAACCCCTAAAGTAAAAAAACCCTACCCCCATACCCTACATAGACCCTCCTCTTCTCCCCCCAGCCTAGCTGCTACCCCGGGCAAATACCCTGTAAGTCTTTACTTACCCCTCGGTGCAGATTCTGTCTAGCATAGTTCACGGGTGCCATCTTCAGCCGCTTCAGTAATCTTCAGATCTTCAATTGCTTCTGCAATTTCCATGAGTTTTGGAGCATGCGCAGTTGTTGTGAAACAGAAACTTGCTCCAACTGAGCATGTGCCGATACAGCACTTACTTCCCAAAGATTACCAAAGAGAGGAAGATGGCGCCCATGCTGGTTGGCCACAGTGGCGCATGCGCCCAAAATCGTGTGCGCACGCATGCCTGAAAATCCATTTGTGCACAAGTGCAAAAGAGCAAGTATGCGCGCATGCGCAAAACGCAACGCAAAAGGGACAGCGCACGTATGTGAAAACAAACACATAAGCCGGCCAGAGAGGGGACCGCACTAGGGGTAGGAGAGCCAGAGAAGGTGCGTGCCCGGCGCCCCTCCAGCTTTGCGCCCTAGGTACGTGCCTACACTTCCTACCCCTAGGTCCGGCCCTGGGTTTTTTAACTATAGGGTTTGCTGCTGCTTTAGCAGTATCCCCCAAACCATATCTCCTCCCCATTTTCCCTTCTTTTGCACCCTACCTCATCTAACCTGTCTTCCACTACTGTATTTTTAATGTTGCTCACGGCACAGGCAGTGTCTTGGAAAATTACCTTGGAAGTCCTCACCCTCAACTTTACACCTATTTTTTTAAAATCGTTCTTGAGGACTCCACCACCAACTCTAACTTTGTCATTGATACCTATGTGTACCAAGACTGCTGGGTCTTTCCCAGCCCCTCCCAATAATCTGTCCATCTGTTCCACCATACGCCAAACCGTAGAACCAGGCAAGCAGCAGACTGTTTAGCATGAAGGGTCCTCACAGTAGATTACCCAAACCATTTTTCTAATAATTGAATGCTCTTTAATGAAAAGCTGCCTATCCTACTTTGCACTTCCCTTATTGCCCGGATTAGAGATGCTGCCTCCCAGGTGTCCATACACACGATTTCAGAACTGTCTTCAGCCAAAATGTTGAATCTGTTGCTTTAGACCACCTGTGGACCCTACCCTTCCGTCCCCTACTAATGCGTATTCTAATTGTGTCCTGTCGTTTTGTTGTTTGTATAATTATTAGCTTTTTTTCTTTTTTTCTTTTCTTTCTAGCCTACTTCTTAGTAGACCAGATGTGACAGATGATTTCAATTCCAATATGTAAAATATCACTGCTTTACAAAAGAACCAGTAAGATATTTTAGTTTTTTCAATTTAAAGGGCTATACAAACTTTATGACACTCGATTGCTCCACCCAGATGCTCCTTGGCTACAACTCCAATCATACTATACTCCAACAACTCTGGGATTATTAAAGCAACATAGTTCATTTATTTTTTATTTTTATTTATTTTCCCTGAAGAGACTTTTATTATTGGCTCACTCTGTAAGTCTGTAATCTTTGACTACATCACTGTTTCATCTACACCAGCGGTTCCAAACCTTTGTAAAAAAATTAAATAAAGGTATGCTTTTATCCAAATTTGCTCCTGGTAGCAGGTTAGATAGATGACACTTGCACACCTACATTTTTAAATAGTGGCATAGTTTCTTAGTTAGACTGTACTGGGGCTTTGGTTGGCTTGTTATTGAACATTCACCAAGTTCATGAGAAACTTTTACATTGCTACTTTGACTTTGTGTTGGACATCATTCTGAAAGATTCCTTTCATGCAAGATTCCATCTTTAGAAGACTGGATCAGGTTCTCTAGTAGTATTTCTCTGTTTTTTTTCTTTTTTAATTTTTGACATAAAGTCCCTGATGATACAAAACAGGCTTACAGCATGATAACACCACAATAAGTGATTTTAGGTGTCCCAGTTACCAGAGGTGTGGTGTTTGTGAGATGTGTGCAGTGTTAGGTTTGTGACACAAATATTACTTTGAACGTTGACCAAAAAGCTCTAGTTTGGTCACATATGACTACAAACCTGTTACTACGTGGTAAGTGGGTCTCACTTACTTTTTACCAGAAAAACATTACTTTTTTTGAGTAAAGGCTTCTTTTATTCCACACTCAGGTACAGACCAGTGTTACATAGACCACTTGATTTTGCCTTTGCTAGGGAATTCTGTAGCTTTTTCAAATGGATTGGTGACTACTCTGTGGCTTTTCTTCTTGTTTGTGCCGAGTACGGAGCAATAACCTTTTGCCTTGATGAGCCCATGTCAGTGCTAATGGGGATAATCCCTCCTCCTGCTCCCATTAAAATGACATTCCTAAATCTTTAGACAAACTTCAGCCCCTGTCTGTGTATTTTGTATTTTCTAGAAAAGAATGCACTGACATGAAGCTATAGTATAAGGAAGATCAAGTGTGACACAATCTTCCCTTTTTTAAACAGCATCTAGATTATTGCTTTAGCTTCCATTTCCACAGTATACTGGTTTTCATTCTGCAAGGGCATGTTTAAATATCAAATTTAAAGTGCTTGGATCATGCAGATATTCTTTTTTTGTGTTCTTGGAGCTCCAAATCTCTAAAGGCTGAGCATTTAAATGCTTTACTTTAAGCAGCAAACAAGAAATAAACAAACTGGCTGCAGTTGGTTACTGCCCATGGCTACAGTTGTTGACAAAGTAAGTGGTGTAGCCATGAATAGAAACAACCTGGTTTTAACCCAAGGGTTTAGATTTTTTTAGAATTTGTCATTAAAACAATCCTTCAGTTGCCCTGAAGGTGGTCTGAACACCAATAGTATTTGCTTCTTTGCTCTGTATCGCAGATAAGTTAGATAAGGTCTCTGTAGAAAACAGGCAGATCCTCTTTGGAAGTGTCAAATGTACTGTATAATGAAGCAGTAGAATTCTTAATGAATCAGATAAACGTTGAGTGTTGGACTGGCCAGACCAGGAATGACTTTGATGTATGTGGCCAGCTTAAATATATTGCAATATATGGACAAACAATCCCTGTTTTGCACTGTATAAAGGGGAAGACTTTTCTAGAGGCTTAATAATGGATTAAGTGCAGAGGACCTCTTGTCTTTGTCTTTTGCCCCTTGACAATACTCTTATAATTTAGGCAAATCCATTCTATCTTAGTTGGTATTTTGTATAGATGTATTTTTAAGTTTGGCTCTACAGCTTTGACAGTCTAGGCATACAGTAACTGTTAAAGTGCTATATATATATATATATATATAGAGAGAGAGAGAGAGAGAGAGAGAGAGACAAATGCAAGAGGTCCTCTGCACTCAACCCATTATCAATATATTTAAGACAGAGACATTTTGTGCATACTGCTACTGAAAAATGCCTTACCCTTTAAACAACACAGGGATTGTTTGTCCATATATTGCAATATATTTAAGCTGGCCAACTACATCAAAGTCATCCCATATCTGGCCAGTCCTACGCTCAATTTTCATCTGATTCATTAGGAATTCTATTGCTTCATTATACATTTTACAAAGGGACTAAGTTTTACCTACAACTTACTAGCTGCTTTCAAAGTAAAACTTCCTTTTATTAGATATATAATATATATGAAGTGCTATTATAAGAAGACACAGTAAACAGACACCTAACAATCATTAAAGATGGGATGCTAAGGAGAAATAAATCTCTGCGCATGTCCACTATTTAAATAACAGCACAGCAGCCATAGTAATAATGTCTAAAGTGCATTCTTCACTTTCTTATGGGGGATTAAAAGACACCAAAACAAATCATTGATCCAGTGTAACAAATTATGAAAGGACAATACGTTAGTCTGAAACTGGGGAGTGTGGGTACAAAGTTCAGTCTTTGCTGCCACATGTGAAAATTTATTGAAAAGCAGCTCAAAACAAATGTTATAAAATTGTTAGGGCCATGCAAAATGCTCTCAATATCCTTAGAGAGCTTACCTCAATTTTTAGCCAGACCTTTATTTTTAATTTTCTCCAAATCCCTTGTCTGGTATAGTACAGATATAACAAACAAGGGAAAGTTGTGCTCACCACTATTTTTTAAAACCATTAGGCGGGGGTGAAATAAGGGTGTGACCACAAAATACATATAGTCAAATACAAGAGTCCTCTGCACTCAACCCATTATCAATATATTTAAAACAGAGACATTTTGTGCATACTGCTACTGAAAAATGCCATACCCTTTAAACAAAACAGGGATTGTTTGTCCATATATTGCAATATATTTAAGCTGGCCAACTACGTCAAAGTCATCCCATATCTGGCCAGTCCTATGCTCAATTTTATCTGATTCATTAAGAATTCTATTGCTTCATTATACATTTTACAAAGACTGCAGGAAAAGCAGATGTGCTGCAGTTTATAATCATCTACAGTTGTTAAAGGAGAAGGAAAGGCTAAAATTAAGTAAGCTTTATCAGAAAGGTCTATATAAATACACCAGTAAACCCTCAAAGTAATGCTGCTCTGAGTCCTCTGTCAAAAGAAACACCACATTTCTTTCCTTCTATTGTGTACACATGTGCTTCTGTATCAGACTTCCTGTTTTCAGCTTAAACCTCCAGGGCACGGCCTTGAGCATGCTCAGTTTGCTCCTCTCCCCCTCCCTCCTCCCATCCCTACTGTAATCTGAGCTCAGAGCTGTAAGTGAGCAGGGAGAGACTCAGGCAGGAAGTGATGTCACACCAAGCATATATGGCAGCTTCTATCCTAAACAAACAGAGACAGTGTCTAGAGCTGTTTACTCAGGTATGGTAAAGCATTCTGCAGAATAAATATAGCGTTCTAGCTTGCACTATTGTGGCTATTCTATTGGCAATAAACTGTCTTGGAGCTTTCCTTCTCCTTTAAGACAAATGAAGAATTGCTTAGAACTCATTAATAGCTTTGCTTTGGATAACATTTTTTGTAAATAACCAGTTTGTCTTCAAGAGTCACATGCTTTTGAAGAAATGTACTTTTTATAACAAATGAAGAGAACGTTTTGAAAGTCGTCTTGTAGTAGATGCTATCTAGTTTTATTTTGATACAGTGCCACCCTTTCCCAACAAAAAAAAAGATTAATGTTCAAAGCTAAGTCCATTGGTGCTGGAAATTCTACATAAAGGGAGAATTGTATTAAGGACTGTGTCAATGGTTCATAATCTATTTGGACTGAAGTGATCAGTTGTTCATTCTCTAATGGGAATTATTTATAATCTGAGCCAAAGTCTACAGAAAGGACATCTGTTGCTTCTCCGCGCCAGAGGATCACATCCTATTCTGCCTTGCCCATTTAACACAGAGTATAGTTTTGTATCTGTTTTGTATTACAAGTAAGTAGTTGCTTTTGTAAATATTTTGTTGGGATTTTCCCTCCTTTACCCCTTCAGCTTCTTCCATTTATGTGTCTATGTTTTCAGTCTTTTGTGCATTACACACTAGTCTCTAGTTATAAATTTATACTAGATTTGTTTCCCCATTTCACTCACCTTAACTCTTAACTTGCAGATATTCACACAGCGATTGGGTCTTATCTACCATTACTCTGCACACCAAAGGACTCGTTTTCTACCTGCCTGGATTGTCATTGGTTGGGATGCTGCTAATAGGGCTAACATGGCAGCCTAATTACACTTGCAGTTCACAAGTTGCAATCACCATTACAACAGACAACCAATATAAGACTGACAAGGACATAAGTAGTGATCCTGTAAGTATTGTCACTTGTGCCTACACAGGGCCGGATTTCTTCCCCGCCCGCCCCTAGGCCGTGCGGTCCGACCAGGCGGCCGTGCGGTCCTAGCGCCCGCCTTCCCAGCGCGCTGGCGAAAAAACGCCGGCGCAGCTGGTGTAGTTGAATGGGGACGCGAACGTCCCCATAAGGCGGCTGGGCGGCATGCCGCCCTTATTTTTTGCCGCCCTAGGCCTGGGCCTATGCGGCCTTGCCGCAAATCCGGGCCTGTGCCTACAACAGCTCATACAACAGCTATGAATGCTTTAATAAAAAATATGAATTTGGATTTCATGTTTAATTTGAAAAGGACTTTTATTATACAGAATTGTACAGTATGTCTGGGTGACAGGTCCACTTTAATTGCAAGACACAAATGCATATGCTCACATACAAATAATAGGGTAGCACAGAAAAATAAATATGAACTTGATCATTTCATACAGTTCTTGTATGTACAGTGCCTTGCAAAAGTCTTCACCCCCCCTTTGCCATTTTTCATGTTTTGTTGCCTCACAACCTGGAATTAAAATGAATTGTTTGAGAGTTTGCACCATTTCGTTTACAGAACATGCCTACAACTTTGAAGATGTTTTTTTATTTTGAAGCAAACAACAAATAGGACAAAATAACAGAAATCTTGCATGCATAACTGTTCAGTACTTTGTAGAGCCACCTTTTGCGGAAATTCGCTTTGGATAAGTATCTATGAGCTTGCCTCATCTTGCCACTGGGATTTTTGCCCAATCCTCAAGGCAAAACTGCTCCAGCTCCTTCCTCTTGGAGGGTTTTCACTTGTGAACAGCAAACTTCAAGTCTGACCACAGATTCTCAATTGGATTGAGGTCTGGACTTTGACTAGGCCATTCCAAAATGTTTCCCCTTAAACCACTCGAGTGTTGCTTTAGCAGTATGCTTCTGGTAATTTTCCTGCTGGAAGGTGAACCTCCATCCCAGTCTCAAATCACAGGCAGACTGACACAGGTTCAAGCATATTCCTGTATGAAGCACCATCCATCTTTTCCTCGACTCAGACCAGTTTCCCAGTCCCTGCTGCTGAAAAACATCAACCACAGCAGGATGCTGCCACCACCATGTTTCACTGTGATGGTGTTCTTGGGGTGATGGGATGTGTTGGATTTGTGTCCGACATAGCATTTTCCTTGGTGGCCGAAAAGTTCAATTAAAGTCTCATCTGACCAGAGCACCTTCCTCCATACATTTGGGGAGTCACCCAGATGCCTTTTGGCAAACTCAAAATGTGCCTTCTTATTCTATGGAGCGTATGGCTTATTCTGGTCCTATGGACACATACTCCAGTCTCTGCTGTGGAACTCTGCAGCTCCTTCAGGGTTACCTTTGGTCTCTGTGCTGCCTCTCTGATTAATGCCCTCCTTGCCTGGTCTGTGAGTGAATACATATGCACATGCCAATTTTCAGTTTTTTATTTGTTTAAATTCTTTTTTATACATAGTCTTCTCATTTCACTTCACCAACTTAGACTATTTTGTACAGATCCATCACATAAAATAAGATTAAGAAACAGTTAAATTACAGGTTGGAATGTAACAGAATAAGTAAAAAGCCAAGGGGTGAATACTTTTGCAAGGCAGTGTACTTGAGCACAGGAGTGTCAAATACATATAAAAGAGAATAATAAAAAATCCATTTGTACTTCGGCAATTTAAAAAATATTTGAAATCTCATTTGACGGGATTAAGAAACTCAATACTTTAATAAGGATCCAAAGAGAATTAATTAGCATCATCTTAATATTGGGTCTCGTGGCTTCTTTTACTGGCACATTTTGCATGTCTAGACGATGAAGTGATGGATATGTGAGGTGCAGAACTGCAGAAGGGCGATTTTGCCATGCTGTTAGCATCATTCCTTTTAAAAGAGCATAAAACCATTAAGTTCATTCTTAAGCTCTTCTTTTGCTTCTCTCCTTTATGTCCCAGGCATCCAGTGAAAATAAATCTAATGCATCAGCCTGATCTGATTCATGGGTGTGGGAAAGACACAGCACAAGGCTAGAGGAATGTAAAGCACGTTGGCAATCCTAAATGAAGATGTTTTCTATATTCTTTTACCCTGTGTCTATTTTCCCACTGCCGATCATCTACATGTGTACTGGTAAAAAAAAGTAGATCACTAACGTTTGTAAACTTTGCTTTTTTATATGAAATATGCTTTGTTTTATATATATATTTAAAAAAATAGACTTTGCTAATATATCTTTAATAACGTAACATGTAATGTGGATCACAGCTTTTATAAGCAAATGCCAAGTTCTGGACTGTAATACTTGGCTTCCAATATGAGGCATGACAGCAAACAGCTGTAGACAGAATACTGGAGGATGAATACAGTACAGATTAGCAGGCATAATTTGTCTTTCTTAGTTCAATATGATTTGTCTTACAAAAAGCTCAAAACATAGCTGATACCTAGTATTTGGAGCACAGGTTATTGCAGTTTTGTTCACATATACAGTAACAGTTTGAAACACTTGTTCTGTGCTAGAGTATAATCATGTATGGTTAGCACAGAGATCTTATAGTACTGTACATGCCATAAGATACTACATAACATATATTTTTTTTTACATGCAGATACGGGTCACTGTTTTATTCCAATTTTTTTTTTTTTTTTTTAAAAAATCTTTTTTATTTTAAAGGGGACCCGTCACCCAAAAAAAATATTCAAAATCCTATTTTATCACATTAGTCAAGCAAAATGAACTTTAATTACACTATATAAATTATTTGAATCTTGTTTCCTTCAATCTGGGAATTCATAATTATAGCAAGCAGGCAGCAGCCATTTTGTGGACACTGTTATTAAGGCAAGCCTTGCATTATCTCAGAATCTTGTTTGTGCACCAGAATGGGGGATCCGATTTCCATCCCCATGCCCTGGCTACACAATTATACGGTGAAGAGAATGGGGCAATGTGTGGAGAGCAGTGACATCTAGAAAGTGCTAAATGGAAAGTGGAAGTAATTGTCTGCATAGCCTCTGGGCAGACAATATTTGATTGACAGATGAGATTTTTAAACGAGTTTACAACAGCTATGAATGCTTTAATAAAAAATAGAAATTGGATTTCATGTTTAATTTGGAAAGGACTTTTATTATACAGCTTTATGTGTCTGGGTGATAGGTCCACTTTAAATAGAATTAAAAATCATTCAGCTGCTTATGGCTAGTGTAGATCTTGTACAGTGTAGAGATGGTACAGATCTCTGGTTTATACAACAAAGCTGTGCATAACAATTTATCAGCCTACAAAGTCTTTTTTATAATGCTCTGGAAAGGATGTGTTAGGCTTAGATGGAACTTTGCGAGGACTGTAGTTGGCCAATGATGAAGTGTTCTCTATGTGCAACCTCAGCCTATGTTCATCTGGCGTTGAATAAAAAGAGCTTGTAATGAAATTTCCTCTACTCCATTGTTTTTCAGTTAAATTAGGTATTGGGTTTAATGAGCAAAAACAAGGAATTTGGTATGTTTTCCCACTTCATGGAGCCTTGAAGTTCATGGTAGGATTAGAAGATGCTATTTCTCCTCTATATATTCTACTATACTATTTGGAAATCCTGAAGAGAAGGCAGATAGGTGCCGAGTATATAAAGCTTACTATCCCTTACAGATTGGAAGGGAAGGAATTTGTGAAAAGCAAGTCAATCTCAATTTTCACTATTTCATTTTGTTTCATTTAAAAGAATATATTGAGAGCATCCATGCTAAAACACTTTTGCTATGTAGAATATAGGAACATATTGCTCCTTTTATGAAAATGGCACCCACATCTGATTCTATAGATACACGTATATATCAATCATCATCATGATGCAAGGGACACAGCAATGGAGTACCTAACAATGACTGGGTCCAGTGGCTAGATGTTACTGGGCCCCACAGCAATTTAATTTTAGGGCTACAAAGCATTGATAAATTCACCTATTTTGAAATTGTTCATTAATTATGGCTTTAATGGGCCCCCTACACTCCTGGGCCCCCTGCAACCCTTATAGTTTTGCCCCTGGCCGGGTCCTCCACAAAAAAATCTTTGTAGGGGCCTGGTGTTCTCTTCAACCTGTACCTGACTCCGCCACACCAAATTGAGCCCTCCACATCCAGCCCCCCTAGCTCTCAAGTAGGAGAATGCCCCACAATCGATATATCTGAATAGCTATAGAGGAAGCAGACATCTTTTTATGGGCCCCCAGATCCTCAGGCCCCCAGTGACCACAGGGTCTGCTTCCACTACTGGTGCTCAGGAACTGTGAAGCTATTGCTACTTTTGAAGCTGGTGGTAGCGCCAGGGTTCCCTTGTGTCATTAGGTAAACTGTGCACGATATAGCACCAAAATGTATGCAGGGAGCATTTATTACTGATAATACAGGCATAACTATATGAGGACTATTTGAATATACAGTTGAGATCTTTCCCTGGAGACCATTTATTGACCGCCTGCCATATTATATTTACGTTCAGGTGTTGTGAGTGTGTTTTTTATCACAAGCTTCTTGAGACAGTCAGCATTCTTCCCAGAAAAATCGAGCAGAGTTTAAAAAGATCTCTCACCCAAAAAGAAGAGTTCTCGCATAAGCCATATTCTACTCTGGTAGATATGGGAGGCGCTATAAAGCAGAGTAAGTGCTGGGTGATGAACAAGGCAAAAAGAACCTGGAGAAAACACTGGGCATTGGCAGCCCACCAATTAAATCTTTGCCCTGGACCTTCCAGTACCATAAAGTGACCCTGGCCACTGTAACAGCATTTAACAGTTGTAAATGAGCCCTATAGATTATATTATTTCCATTCTAAAAGAATGATAATAAAAAGTAGAACTTTATGAAAAGTGGAATATTTTGTCAGTGTCTGTTTATCTGTACATTTCTATAAATGCCAATCTTTTAAATTAATAGAATGTTTGTATAATGTACACACATTATATTCATAATATTCATTTTTTTTGTGGCGATACACAGTGTCATCTGCCATTTATATTTGAACATAGCATGGGATATGTAATCATTTGAATTACCCTTGTAGAAAGGGCTGTTGCTCATACTGTAGCTGCATATGATAATCTTTTGTAGGAAAGGGAACTAATTAATCCTTGCAGTGGCATAACTAGATGTTACTGGGCCCCACAGCAAATTCAATTTAGTTGACATGTTCTTCCAACATTGAAATGGCTAGTATTGAAATAATTCATTAATTACGGCTTTACTGGGCCCCCTACAGTCCTGCCGCCCTCTGCTTCCTATGTAGTTACGCCCATGAACCCTTGTTTAATCCTTGATAGAGTCTATGGTCCCAGTATAAAAGGACCATAATGCCGGACATCATAGATCCAACAGTTCTGGGTTTCGCTTTGATCTATGGCACATTGTGAGTTTATGAGCAGTGGATGGCTTCGCAAACTCATAGAAAATGGTTCTAGAGTGGTTAAATCCTTAGCATGCATAACAAATTATGTATGGGAAATTAACCAGTGCAGATGACCCTATAGAAAATCCAATGAAGAAACCAATTTATTCATTTGGTATTTCCCTGAGGGAAACAATGCATTTGTACATATGGAAGATAGTATCTCAATGTATTGTTTTTGCTCAGCTATAAAGAAAATATATTAAAATATACTCATTGCCTACTAATAATAACTTTTTGTTTAAAGGCCAGTACATGAACAATTAAAGTTCTGTGCCCCTCCCTGACGAGTTCATTTCAGCAAACAAAGGATCGTTTTTAAAGTGTTTACAGTGACTGGTTTGTTGGCAAGTGGGTCAACAAATCCTAATAATGGAGACAAATGGATTACAGTTTCTTTTGAAACTCATTCTGCAAAACTGTCTCAGAAAGGAAATATGTAATATAAATCCACAGAGATTACAAATATTTGAGTAAAGAAATGGAAAAAAACTGTCCTGTTGCACATGTGTATGGTTACAGTGCTTCTCTTGATGAATTTGGTTTATTAAACATGTCTTATATATATAAGCCAGAATTATTTAGCAATGATTGATTGTAATTATAGTTCTTTAGCACTTGGTGGCACAATACTATTGTGGCCGAGTAGGTTCAGGATGTCAAAAAGCACTCTAGGAAAAGTTAACTTTTTGTATGTTACAGAGTGGCTAATTTTTCATTATGTATTGATTTTTGAAGTTTTTAATGTTTTGCCTTTTTCTTTTGACTTTTTCCAACTTTCAAATAAGAGTCACTGACCCCATCAGCTAAATGATTATTGTTCTGCAAGGCTACAGTTATTTTAGTATTGTTACTTTTTATGACTTATGTTTTTTTTTTATTCAGGTCCTCTTCTATTTTTGAACCCTAGCAACTAGGTTTGAGTTTGTAATTCCAAAAGCAGAGTTGTTGAATGACAAGCAAAATAATGATTTCACTTTGCCTTAGAATGTCACTCTCTACATCATAATAGGGGGCCCATTTACTTAGTTCGAGTGAAGGAATAGAATAAAAAAAACTTTGAATTTCGAATGGTTTGTTTGGCTACTTTGGCCATCGAATGGGCTACTTCGACCTTCGACTACAACTTTGAATCGAACGATTCAAACTAAAAATCGGTCGACTATTCGACCATTGGATAGTCGAAGTACTGTCTCTTTAAAAGAAAACTTCGAGCCCCTACTTTGGCAAGTAAAACCTACCGAGGCCAATGTTAGCCTATGGGGAAGGTCCCATAGGCTTCCTAACAATTTTCTGATCGAAGGAAAATCCTTTGATTGATGGATTAAAATCCATAAAAATTCAATCAAATGATTTTTCCTTCGATCGTGCGATCATAGGAAATGCGCTAAATCCTTCGACTTCGATATTCGAAGTCGAAGGATTTCAATTCGGCAGTCGAATATCGAGGGTTAATTAACCCTCGATATTCGACCATAAGTAAATTTTCCCCTAACTGTTAGCTCAAAGGTGAACAACCTTGCATAGGACCCATTTTTGAGTCCTTACTAGTGATGGGCGAATTTGTTCCCTTTTCGCTTCACAACGAATTTTGCAAATTTCCTGCGAAATTCGCGAAACGGGAGAAAAAAACGCAAAACGCCATCATCAAGATTGACCCCGACCATGTCAATTTCGGCAAATTCGTGAATTTATTAGCCAGTGGCGAAACACAGAGATCCACCTCGAATTCTCGCCTGGCGAATAAATTCACACATCACTAGTCCTGACCATTGTGCAGCCATGAAGCAAAGTGAGTGGCCATTGACAGCAAAAATCCTTCTATATCTCAAAGTTAGTTTTTAAAGGAGGGTCCTTCTGATGGGTGCAGTTCTGTATCCAGTAAGTGCTGACGTAGAATACAACAAATCTAGTGCAGACCATAATCATCAGTACATTTTTTATGAGTATACTATATGGACACTAACTTGTACTGTGTTTTTTTACTTTATTGGTGATCCTTGGGGCTATTTTGTCATGGTAGTTTTTTTTAGAAAAATATGATTTTATTCTTATTTCTGAATTATCTGAGCTCTTCTGTAATAGGATTCGGTAAAATTTGATGGGTTTAATAAGTATGCAAATATTTACAGCTGCTAAAACTTTGAATTCATTTATTTGCCATTTTATTAGGAACTGTTTACTTAAATCTTCTTACTAATCTGTTCTTACAATCTGCTGTTGGTGTGTTTTAAATAAAAGCACAGAGTATACTCTTCAGTTCATTAAACATTAAAATAACGTTTGGCTAAACTTGAACTGAGCTCACGTCTGAAGAGTTACCACTTGGTCCTGTTCCATAATCACCATGATCTAATTTATATTCTCATTTAGATTCATGGCTTAAATAAAGGATCATTGGTATGGTAACTGATAAATAAGAACAACAATAATATTTTCTTAAACATAGACACCAGGGCTCATACAAACGGAAGCCACAAAATCGAGGCCTTGAAAGTGCTACTTGCATCCATTTGTGCTGATTTGTAACTTGCAGTAAGTGCCAATGCGTCAATTCACCCTCAGTAAAATTATCTGAATAATGCTATTGTTTGAGAATCTGGCAAATACCCTTATTATTATGTTAGGATCAAAGGCTCATTAATAGTTTGCAAACTAAATATGGTTTATCCATGGTGCAGGGCTGTGGATTAGGGCCCTGTCAATAGGCTTCTAAGTTGTAGAGTGTTGTGCCGTTTTAGCCATAGCTCAAAAGAGGACAAAAGTACTTTTTGTAGTAATGTGTTACTATTTATTGACTATATATGTAAGAATGCAAGCGTTCGAGAAAAAATTACATCTCTTCATTAGTCAGGATGTTATAATTAGTGCTGAGCGAATTCATTCGCCAACCATGGATTTTTGAATTTCGCCATATGTGAATTTTCACCAAACTGCGGCGAAAATTGGATGCGGAAAAATTTGCTGTGAAAAAACGTCCATATGAAAAAACGCCATTTGACTTTAATGCATTTGGATGAACAGTCACCATAAAATAAACGCCCATTGACTGTCTTTAATGCATTATGACAAATAAAAGTCACCATAAGAAAAAACGCCCATTGACTTGAATGCATTTGGAGCGAGAAAAATTTATTGTGCGCAGAAATATTGTTGTCGTGCAAAAATTGACGCTCCTATTGTTTCGCAAAATGTCACAGTTTCATGAATTTTTCTGCAGTTTTGCGGATTTTTCAGTGAAGCAAGGCGGGACAAATTCGTTCATTACTATTTACAATCTTTGAAACAGTAACTGAACATATATATATATATATATATATATATATATATATATATATATATATATATACAGACAGAGACACAAAAGGGTGCAGTTACATCAGAGTAGGAATCTGACATGGACATGTGAAATAAAAAGTAGATAAGAAAGCTTAAAAGGATAAGATAATCCTGAAAACACTTGGGTACCAAAGGTATTGTTTGAATATTTAGTAGGGGCATGTGCTGTGGTTATTTGAACTATCCATGGATGGTCCACATGGGAGGGGGGAGTCCCATACAGTCTAGGGGTTATAACTGATAATTGCACATAGAACTTTTATGCCTGTTCAAGCCACTGAACAAGTTGTCAAGTTTTTCCATACACTTAGAGGCCGATTCACTATGGGTCGAATATCGAGGGTTAATTAACCCTCGATATTCGACTGTGAACTAAAATCGTTCGACTTCGAATATCGAAGTCGAATGATTTTGCGCAAATCCTGCGATCGATCGATCGAAGGATTTTTCGTTCGATCAAACGATTAAATCCTTCGAATCGAACGATTCGAAGGATTTTAATCCAACGATCGAAGGAAAATCCTTCGATCAAAAAATCACAGGCAAGCATATGGGGACCTTTCCCATAGGCTAACATTGACTTCGGTAGCTTTTAGCTGCCGAAGTAGGGGGTCGAAGTTTTTCTTAAAGGGACAGTACTTCGACTATCGAATGGTCGAATAGTCGAACGATTTTTAGTTCGAATCGTTCGATTCAAAGTCGAAGGTCGTAGTCGAAGGTCGAAGTAGCCCATTCGATGGTCGAAGTAGCCCAAAAAAACTTCGAAATTCGAAGTTTTTTTTATTCTAACCCTTCACCCGAATTTAGTGAATCGGCCCCATATATTCCCCCACCTTTTGTCCCTCTGTGAGCTAAAGGTCCCATAAGTACAGTGACTCTGAGGTCACTAATACTGTGTTTGGCACTGATAAAATATACCCCCATTGGGCATTCGTATTCTGTCTGTGCTGTATATATGGGCACAGGTCCTACATCGCTTGTGTCCGTTGGGGCTTCTTAGAAACACCAAACAATAAGCTGCTTAAAGGAATAGTAACAATAAAACATTAACGTGATTTAAATTAATGCAAATAAAATGTCTTGTTGCCCTACACTGGTAAAACTGTAGTGTTTATTTCTGGAACTCTACTATAGTTTATATAAACAAGCTGCTGTGTAACCATGGGGGCAGCCATTCAAAGCTGAAAAAGGAAAAGCCACAGGATACACAGCAGATAATAGATAAGCTCTGTAGTATACAATAGATTCTGCAGAACTTATGTGTTATCTACTTTGTATCCTGTGCTTGAGTTCTTGCCCCATAGCTACACAGTAGCTTGTTTATATAAGCTATAGTTTGATTTGTGAAGCAAAAACACAGGTTTTACCAGTGCAGGGCAATAATACATTATATTGTCATTAATGTAAAACACTTCGATTTCTTGGTGTTACTGTTTGGGGGCTGTTTGTATGAGAGCAAGGGCACGTTCGAGAATATATTTATATTTTTGTTGGTTGTAGCTCATTTGAGATTTTCACTAGGGTACACAGTGTCCTTTAGTCCATCCTTGTATTTGAAAAGGTCCTCTCTTGGAATGATTTTGCTTGCTTCTTTGATCTGTTTATCAATATTCATCAGTCTGTATAACTGGTTAATAAAGGTTTGCCAAAGATTGGTGAGGTTCTGATACCTGTCCACTTCTTTGGAGCAGAGATGGTTGTATCTTATGATCTGGCTAGAAACCATTGAGTTTTTAGCGTGTTTAGGATGGAAGTTATAAGATATTTTAAATATAAGATAAGAGGGTCGATCAGTCAGTTTGCAGTATATGGAGGCTTAGATGAGCTTGTTCCTAATTTGAATAGTAGTGTCCAGAAAACTGATCTGTAAGAATAGCAAAGTTTCAATTTTATGGTTGGGTGGAATGTATTGAATTCTTAGTGGAATCTTAGCAGCTCCTCTTTACCAAAGTGAAACAGGACAGATTTGTTCATCACTAGAAACTACCTCTGGTATGATGAAGTTATCTTTCTGGTTTTGGATGGATAGGGTTATTATCCCCACCCTCACCATACACACACACCTACATTTAAGTCATTGCTTATCTCAGTTCCTTTTTAATACTTATGGTTTTGCTGAGTGCCTTTGTCAATGTGTTAATCAAGGTGGTTAATATTCAAGGCTGAATCCATAGGATCTTGCTTTCGTTTTCAGACATAGATCAGTTTTTTCTTTTTTCTGTTATCAGATCCGTAGTATTATGTTGTAAAATTGTTATCTGCATGTGTGTTTTCACTCTTTATTTATTGTTTAGGAAATGAGAGAAAAAAGCAAATCTGTTGAAGAATCTTTAATAATTTCCTTCTTATTCTATACAAATATTTTATTCTACTGAATTTCAAGTAAATGTTTAATATAAATCCTTTGTAGCTCAATGACAGTCCTACATGTCAGCTTTGTCAGACCCACAATCTTATATTGCCAGCTTTGTTATACCCAGGTAAAATACAGCTGATTGAATTCCAGTGAAAAGTTATCTTTTGAACCACCTTCAGGTTTTTCAGGTTTTTTTCCCATATATTCTTGATGTACATTCCACATTTCCACAAATTCCCAGCACTTAAAAAGAAAACAAAATCAGATTCTTTGTACATGTATAACATTTCACAAAACTAAAAAGATTGGAATGCACACAGGAAAGCTTGTGTTCTAATTCTAAAAGATAAAAGTAAAATGTGAAACTGTATTTAAAGACAATATGTGCCTGGATAAATTGTACATTTTCAATATGTTTTCATTCTTTGTTGTACCAAAGGAAAACAAAACAGAAAAACTCCAGGTGGTCCACCACTTTTCTCTTATTTCAACAATGGTCTTATACAAAATTAATATAATATTTACATAAGATGTGCAGAGTTTTGGCTAAAATGTATTCTTTAGGGTAACAGGTTGGGGGTTGACTGGGATTAGATGTTTCAATAAAATCCCAGAAAACATAATATCCTTCACCCTGCTCAAAACAAGTACTAACTATGGATGAAACACAAACTAGTATACTATCTAAATACATTCTGTGACAAATAGAATACACTAATAATCCATCAGCAAGACATAAAGGAAGCAAGAAAGGAAAAGCTTACCTTAGCCTGCCAAAATACCAGATGGTATGACAACACATCCAGCTGTGTGCTAAATATTATACAAATAACCTTTATAAAATAGTATCAACATCCATGAATTTGACAACTCTTTTTCTATTCTTTGCTGCAAAAAGAACCCCTGTTCTATATGGGGTGCCGTTTGTCCCAAATACATTCTGTATACAAAACTATCCCTAATACACAGAATGAATGTCTCTCATGTTATATAAGTATTTGTGACCATACACAGATAAAAAATATACAAAAGACTTATTTCTATTAAAGAATGAAAACAAAATCTGGTTAGTGCACAAAAGGATGTCATTATATATATATATATATATATATATATATATATATATATATATATATACACAAACTCCGCTCTGTACAGTTTAACAAGCAATCTGTCTCACAAATGTATAACATCCATGTAACGGACACACTAATGTGCAGAGTTACTTACAGAATGAATTATGTAAAAACAAAGTTGGACATAATATATAATAGTGTAACTAACTAGTGCTTGTCAAGCTAGATTTGACTGACAAAATAGATATTTGTGACAGAAAGCAAGATTTTATTGTACAGGATTCATTCTTTCCACAAAATGACAGTTTTGTTTCACAAAACAGATAAAATAACCATTCTGTGAAGCAACACTGTCAGTCACATTCCTGAACCAATAAGAACAAAGCTTATTGCCATATACAAACAAGATGAGAAGTTGCCAGCTCTGCTCCACATGGCTAAGGCAAAGTATCTGACCTGCTATAGAGGGCACCCTCTAATGTCCCCTGTGCTGCATTGTAATAAACATGAACAAACCTTTCCTAAAAGAGCTGCTGTTAAACACTACAGGTTCATAAATGGAAGTTCTTACAAATGGCTGAGAAATATAATACTGCACGTATAATGATTGTAGAAAATGAAAAGTATGCAAAACATAAATATGATAATTTTAGGTGATATGGCTATTCTTATTGTAGTAACCTGCTTGTGTGGCCATTTTGGTTAAGGGCATTCCTGCTGTTTTGCCATTATCTTATGACTCACTCCTGTTCCTCTTCCTGTCTAAACTGAGAGCAATTATGGGACAGGCCACACCCACCCGCAATCTTCTATTAAATGGCTAAATCTATTATGTAGTAGTTGAACTATAGCTAAGCACATTATTAAGAGACTACTACAAGCTAATTGGTGCAAGATTACAGCTAGGAGGAGACATTGGAGTCTAACTATCATATTCAAAACTTATAACTGACTCTGAGAGTCAGGCAAAGCAGCCAGACAAGCACAGTAACTTCTGGTACATTTAATAGAAGATGGCAGGTGGGTGTGGCCTGTCCCATTATTGCTCTCAGCTTAGACAGGAAGAGGAACAGGAGTGAGTCATAGGATAATGGCAAAACAGCAGGAATGCCCTTAACCAAAATGGCCACACAAGCAGGTTACTACAATAAGAATAGCCATATCACCTAAAATGATCATATTTATGTTTTGCATACTTTTCTTTTTCTACAATCATTATAACTGCAGCATTATATTTCTCAGCCATTTGTAAAAACTTCCATTTATGAACCTGTAGTGTTTAACAGCAGCTCTTTTAGGAAAGGTTTGTTCATGTTTATTACTATGCAGCACAGGGGACATTAGAGGGTGCCCTCTATAGCAGGTCAGATACTTTGCCTTAGCCATGTGGAGCAGAGCTGGCAACTTCTCATCTTGTTTGTATATGGCAATAAGCTTTGTTCTTATTGGTTCAGGAATGTGACTGACAGTGTTGCTTCACAGAATGGTTATTTTATCTATTTTGTGAAACAAAACTGTCATTTTGTGGAAAGAATGAATCCTGTACTATAAAATCTTGCTTTCTGTCACAGATATCTATTTTGTCAGTCAAATCTAGCTTGACAAACACTAGTTAGTTACACTATTATATATTATGTCCTACTTTGTTTTTACATAATTCATTCTGTAAGTAACTCTGCACATTAGTGTGTCTGTTACATGGAGGTTATACATTTGTGAGACAGATTGCTTGTTAAACTGTACAGAATAGAGTTTGTGATATAATGACATCCTTTTGTGCACTAACCAGATTTTTTTTCATTCTTTAATTGAAATAAGTCTTTTGTATATTTTTTTATCTGTGTATGGTCACAAATACTTATATAACATGAGCGACATTCATTCTGTGTATTAGGGATAGTACTGAATATGCTGTATTTCCGTTTGAAGATATACGTATGTGTGAGTGTTTTGGTTTGGCAACTAAAGCTCATTACTAACTAGAAATGGAGACTAGTTAGAGAGAGAAACTCTAAGAGGCATATTTATTGTGCTGTGTAAAAAACAGAGGGATAATACACCACACATCACCAGGCATTACTTAGAGTAAAACCCCCAGCATACATTTTTTATGCGTTTTTTCTGTAAAATAAAAACATCAAATCTGGCATTTTAATGGTTTAAGATTACACACACGTTGATGAATTTGCCATTTATTTTTACACATCATTTTACACCTTTTTTCTGCAATTTTTTGTTTTACTCAGCATAATAAATATTATAAGAAATATGAAAATATGTAAGAAATATAATAAATATGCTAAGGGTATAGATAAAGTGTTTTTAAATGTTATGTTGCGTGTCCAGTTATATCACATGAGAACATCTGTTTCTATTTTTGTGGTAATGGGGTATAATGCATTAAACCATAATTATGTCTATAAATAAAAGTACGATTTTAAGACCGTGTGGAATAGGAAATATATCTAAGGGATACTAAACATGATTTTTTTCTTTGGTCTTTCCTATTGTACTTCAGCTACTGTAAATATTAAGAGATAAATCATTTAAAAAAATGTCATCTGAATGATTATCCAAATTTTAGGTCCTAATGTGTCTTTTCTCAGCCAATAAGCCTTTTTAGTATCCTTATTTGCTCTGGTACCTACTGGGCTTCTTTCTAAGGTAAAAATGCCAACTTTGATGGTCATCTCTAACCTGGATGTCCAGTTTCTTGTATACCAATTGTCTCTATGAGATAATGTCTTTGTTATAAACTATTAAGAGATATGGGAACATCAATATTGCAGGGTTTTATCCAAGAGTTGAGATGTCATGGGTCTGAAAGCTCATTTAAGGGCTTGTGTAAATGTATCAATGCCTTGGTATATTAATGTTTCAGAGGACCTGGTTGTGTTTCCTACAGTATGTATTAAATGTGTTTTTATAGCGTTCTGTAGAATACATTACTTGGCTGTTCTTGGGCCAGGCCTGTTTAGCTTTGCTTTCTGCTCTGTGGGTACTTTCTACTTTACCCTACCACTTTAACAAGTGATCCTTTTAATAAGATTAAGCTTGTTGGTTAGGTAGAGCCAATATAAGCTTTACAACCTAGACTCTGTTTGCTTTGCTGCTGCAAAGATATGGACAGTTGAAAAGTCTGACATTTAGGTAGACAGTGTATAACTGAAAATATTGTAGTATATCTGAGAGAGAATGGTGATCTGATAAAAGACTGGGAAATTTGTTGTGATTGTTTAGAACTGGATTGCTTAGGACTTTGGAAAAAGTATTTTTCCTTTAAGAGACAGTGATTTAAGAATTAAGAGTGCAGAGAGTGTGAATAATAATAATTAACTTACCTTGTGCCAGACCTCAACCATAAATTATGCAGTGGTGTTAGAAATTATATTACAAGATTGGGGATCTGTCGATAGCCAACACATGTAAAGAAGCAGGCCGCGGGTACAGAGGGTGGTTGTTAACGGTACATTCTCTACTTGGAGTAAGGTTCTTAGTTGGGTCCCTCGGGGCTCGGTATTGGGTCCACTTTTATTGAACTTGTTTATTAATGACTTAGGGGAGGGTGTTGTAAGTAATGTATCAGTGTTTGCAGATGACACAAAATTATCCAGCCCAATTAATTCCATCCAGGATGTGGCATCCTTGCAACACGATCTTGACAAACCAGCAATCTGGGCAGCTAAGTGGCAAATGAGATACAATGTTGATAAATGTAAAGGCATGCACCTCGGATTTAAAAATATCCAAGCCACTTATACCCTTAATGGTACTACACTAGGCAAATCCATTATGGAAAAGGACCTTGGAGTCCTTCTAGATGATAAACTTGGCTGTAGCAAGCAATGCCAGTCAGCAGCATCAAGGGCAAATAAGGTCTTGAGCTGTATTCAAAGGGGCATTGATTCACAACAGGACATAGGGCACTGGTAAGGCCCCATCTAGAATACTGTATGTTGTACAGTTTTGGTCTCCATCATTTAAACAGGACATTATTGTATTAGAGAGGGTACAGAGAAGGGCAATTAAGCTGGTGAAAAGTATGGAAAATCTTAGCTATGAGGAAAGACTGGCCAAATTTGGGATGTTCATGCTGGAGAAGAGTAGCTTAAGGGGTGGTATGATAACTATGTATAAATACATAAAGGATCATATATTAATCTCTCTAATGCTTTATTTACCACTAGGTCTTTCCAGCTGACACAAGGTCAAGAAAATACTTCAGCAGCACTCCGATTATGGTGAAAAAATTGTTGCTTTATTTGTGCCTCAAGCACTTTTAGAGCCAGGAAGGAATTTTTCCCCCCTCTGAGGCAAATTGGAAAAGCTTCAGATGGGTTTTTTTTTTGCCTTCCTCTGGATTAACTAGCAGTTAGGCATGTTAAAAAAGATGAAGAGGAATTCCTTGTCAAAGTAATTTCCATACAATTGCCTGCAGCTCCTGAATCAAGTAAGGCTAGGGCCACACTAGGCAATAGCGCCGTGATTTGACTCGCGGCGACTTTTCGCCGCGACTTTTAATCCGCAATCGCTGGGCAAACTTTTGCGCTGGCGTCTATGGGGAATCGCGAAAAATCGCCAGGGTAAAAACACACGCGGCGATCTTTTTTCTACTGTCGCTCGAAATTGCCTCGCTAGACGATTTCGAGCGACAATAGAAAAAAGATCGCCGCGTGTGTTTTTACGCCGCGATTCCCCATAGACGCCAGCGCAAAAGTTTCCCCAGCGATTGCGGATTAAAAGTCGCGGCGAAAAGTCGCCGCGAGTCAAATCGCGGCGCTATCGCCTAGTGTGGCCTTAGCCTAAGGCTTGACTAGAGATTAACTGATTTTGGGCAGGAAGCAGAAAATGGTGTAAAACTGTTTGGGAAGGGGATAAAGTACTTATGTGTCTCCCTAATCACATCTCGGCACTGGACCTTCCTGGCTTCTGATAGGCAGAAATTTGTCATGGTAACCACAGACCAGTACAATGCCTGAAAAGAATTTTTTGTTTGCCGAGATGTCTATCTCCGACTTAAATGAGTTTTGGAAGAGGTTATTTGGGGTTTTTGGAAAAATGGGGCTAAACTTGGTTCGAAGTGCCTTGGAAGCGAGTATCCACTTTGATGATTGTCAATTAAGTTTAAGTTCCCCAGGCAGTCCTTGCCAAAACACCACTACTAAAGCTTTATTGTTACACACAGTCTCTGCATCAAGAGTCTGATGGCATTGTGGGATACAGTATGTAATAGGCAATAGGAGGCTGCAGTCACATGCATTAAAGACTCTGCAGAACATTTTCAGGAAAAAACTTGGGGATTATGTTTTTTCTGTTTTTTCAACCAGCAAAGAAATTAAATAACCCAGACTGGCACTTTCAGATGCAAAATGAGAGGGTTGGTGTTTAGATTGACTAAAGCACTAATTAAAAAAAAATAACCTGCAGGCTTAGGGTGTAGACAAACGGAGCTACTAGTAGCAGCTACTTTTTGTGGCTACAAAATGCCAAGAAATTACCCTGCCATAGACAATACTGAGAACTGCCTTTGCTAAAACACATGTAGGAGGAAATGTAATAAAAAAGAACAAATTTGTGAATAAAAATTTGCATGTCGCAGTGTATTCATATTATTCATTAGACTCTTTATTGCAGTTTGAATCTTAATTGCACATTGCAAACCTTTAACACCTGTAGGTGGCAGAAACTTTTGGAGGAAACATAACAACTTTTTCTTTAAGAAGTTATATTACATACACTGCACACATTGCAAACTATAAAATTCGCATTCGCTATCACCACTACAAAGTAGTGGAACCCCTTTCAGTATTGTTGGAGGCACATTTATCTCACCAGTGTTTGCAACGTTTTCCCCAGTTCCTCAGTGGATGTAATTATTTTTCTTTCTGTTTTCTGTACTCATTTTCTACTTACCAATATTTTTTACATTCTGCATGAACCATTTTTCAGTGGATTGCTTTAAACATATTTCATAATAAGGGGTTTGTCAAATAATGATAAATTTAATGTAACTGTTACAAGGAAATTATGTTACCCTTAGGTGGCCTTGTAAGGCTACAAATAAAATTATTCATCTGACATGACTCACTATTTCTATTCATTTCTTTGAAACCCTTGTGATTATTGCAGAAAGTTTGCTCTTAGTTCTCTTCTATTCAGCCATTTAATATCAGTAGTCTAAGGGCAATGGCACACGGGATGTTTAGCTGCCAGCGATAAATCTTGGCTATCCTGGGGTGACAAAATGTCCCTCTAAGCAATGTAAGTCACACATAAGGACATTGGATTTACGTTTAGTTCATTAATAATGTATCTGAAGCCAAGGGAACAGAAGAGGAAATCCATAGTGAAACTGCCACTCGGCTTTTTGCTCATAAGATCTTGTCTCAAGATAAAAATCTGATGGAAAACAGTTAAACTCAAAAGCTAAAGACCCCATGATGGAGCATTATGACATTCCATGGGACATTTTAGTTAAGAAAGAGATTATTCTTTCAACATATACTTTTAATTTCAAATAATAATAAAAAAGCATTATTGTGCACATAAGTGAACTGGCGTGTCCAATCCCTGAATATAGACCGGATACATTTTACAATATTTTCAGTAAAAGCTATAGCACCAAATAGGCACAATGTGAAGTTGAAAAACTACACTCAAGGCAGTACTCAAGCAAACCCTTTTTATTTAGGAGGCGATTTATCAATGTTTGATTTACAGTATTGATGCCCTCTAAACAACACAGCTCCTTTACTTACCATCATGAAAATACGCCATTTTGCAATTTAGCCTTCAAAGGCAATACAAGGCAGTAGACTTTAAACTGTCTTTATAAGCAATATATGGTAGCAGTGGCGTAACTAGAGTGTGCCGGGCCCCATCTGCAAAAAATATATCAGAGGGACCCAGCACACTCTGATCCCCATGCTCCCACCCACTTTCCGCTTCTGCCCACTTCCCACCCTAACTCTGCCCACTCCACGCCAAGACTCCGCACACTCCTGCCCAGACTCCGCACACTGTCTGCCCTATGCCATCGGGATCTGCTTCCCCGCAGCAGGTAAGAAAGCTGCTGGGGAAGGGGGGTTCTTGTTATGGGAAGCAGATGCCACTGCCAACTAATAACCTGTTAGATGTCATCTTTCTGTAATTAGTGATGGGCAAATTTCTCCCATTTTGCTTAGCCAAAATATTTGCGAATTTCCCTGAAATATTCACGAAATGGCGAAAAAGTCACAGAAAAATCGTGAAATCTAAAAGTTTTGTGAAAAAAATCTTGAAATTCACACATTTTCCCAAAAAAACTTGAAATTCGCACATTTTCACGATAATTTATGAAAATCTGAAATTAACACCCTCGTCCGAGCTGACACTGGCATTAAAATCAATGGGCATCGGAATAGTGTTGACACGCAACGATTTTAACGTGACTTTTCGGACACATGTCCAAAAAAATTTGACGTCAACGAATTTTCACGGGACATTTGTGGATTTATTCGCCGGAGCAAAACACAGAAATTCACCGCAAATTCGTGCCAGGCAAATTTATTTTTATTATTATTTCTCTGGTTTAGCGGTAATCTAACTGGTTAAGGACTAAAAAGATAACTTTGATTGATGGATCACTAGACCAGAGAAAAATTTGACCTCTTTTACTACTTAGATTTATCAAGGGTCAAAGCAAAATCCTTCAAATTCGAATATCGAATTCGAATTATTTTAGCGCAAAGCTTCGATTGAACGATAAAATCGAACGATTTTAAGCGATCGATCGAGTGAACAAGACTATTGTTGATGATGTCGACAGCCTCAACTTGCTTCATTGGCGAAGTGCCCCTGCCTGGACCACATCGCCAATGAAGCGAGTTGAGGCTGTTGCCTCAGGCGGTAGCGCCCTGCTAGGTACCAGGGGCAGCAAAAATGGCGCTCCGGGTACTTTAAGAGCCGAATTTCCGGCTCTTCTAGCACAGACAGCGCAGTTAGGCTCTTTGCGCTAGCGTACTGGTCCTCTCTGCCGCCCTCGTGGACCCCCTCAGACGCAAAAAGGTAAGCGCCCCGGGGGGGGTGCGGCGGAAACTGCTGCTGCCTCAGGCGGTGGAGGGGATTGCCCCTGGGTCCAGGTAGATATCAATAAGGCACAGTTGGTCTAGTGCAAAAAGACTTAACTGCTCTGGAAGACATGTAACAATCACATTTTGAGCTTTAGTTATATTTATCCTGTCTACAATGAGCCCTGACAGCAGCTAATATAGATTAAGCACCAGTTTTAAGGACAGGGTTTGTCTATATGGCACCACTGGATACTTTTTTTTTGTATCACTTGAGTAATAGTCCCCTATAGTTTTAGATATGTAAAAGTTAAAGGTCTACAGCAATAAAGAAATTGGCCCTAAACATCTCAAGTTTTAAACATTGACTATAAAACTGAAAGCCCTATAATCCTATATTTTATGTGTGTCTGGGGCCATGTTATCAGACATGCAGGTCTCCCCCTGTAATTTAAAATGCAGTTATTATAATTCTCAATTACAACTGGAAAGTACTTATAACATGCAATAAATAATAGAACTGGGAAATCCGGCCCTGCCAGATTTGTATTTCTCCAAATAAAGTGTAAGATTGCTAAAAAGTATAAAATAAACTGTCATTAAAGGGTTAAAAACACAAAAAAAATCTTTATATGGTTTAACGAACCAACATCTTATGTATGCCTTTATGGTTAGCACACAAGGGATCCAATTCTAAACAAGATATACTGTATAAGAATATACAGTGTATAATACAGATAGTCCATTCTCATTAAAACTGGAACTAAATTTAGGCATAGGGTAATTGCCCACACAATCCTTTAAACATACTCCAAAAAAAGATATGCAAAATGAATGAGTGACTTGGGAATGTTGATACAATTTCCTCGGGTAATTTTGTAGAGAATTGTATTTTTCCATTTTGTACCCTTTTATGACCTATTTATTTAGATAGAAAGAATTGCCAGGTGGGTTATAACTGGTGCAATAAATCCGGCAGACATCAAGGGAGCCAACTGGTGTAATAACTGATGTCCAGTTTCATTACATACTTGTGAAACAGGTGATCTTCCCTGAGGTTAGGAGGGTACTTATAGATTTGGCTGTGGGGCCCAAAAATTCTAAGTTTGCCAGTAAGAGAAAGAAATAGATGGTGAATGGTAAAGCAGTCTTATGCCCTATAACACATTATTGTCTCATTTATTTTGCTTGGGTGTAATTTTAATGTTACTAAAGTATTGTGTAGTCAGTGAGACATATGCATGGATACCAATGAATGCTACACCTAAGCATGACAATATAGAGCATTCAAACCTTTTATGTTTAAATGCACTTCTAACAAAACACACAGAATGGACGTGAGCAAAGTGAATAGGTCACACCAATTACCTAGTGTAAGTGCATCTATGCAGAAGATCATAGCAACATCTCACATTTGTTCTTAGCATTCTAAAGGGGTAATGTAATAAAAAATCTATAATGTTCTCCAACATCTCATAACCAGTAGAAGCCAATCAGATGTTTATCAAACAGCTGATCAATAAATGCGACCTGCTGATTGGTGGCTATAGGTTACCAGACAAGAAGCAAACTTTAGACCGTTGGTTACATTTTTAATTTCTCTATAACTGCACTAGAGCAATTAAACTCTATGGGGCAGATGTACTAAAGGGCGATATGACTAACGTTAGCGAAAATTTGCCAGCGTGATGTCGTTTCGTTACTTCACCGCACAGACGTAACTTCGCTAGCTCCCTTGCGCCTGGCGAAGTTGTGCTCTGGCGAAGGGATGTAACTACGCAAATTCACTAAGAAGCGGATTTTACTGAACATTACCTCTTGCGCAAGACTTGCCTTCGCCACCTCAGACCAGGCGAAGTGCAATAGAGTAGATTAGAGGACTTCTTAAAAAAATAGTTGAACATTTTTCTAAACCCAAAAAAACGCTGGCGACTTTTCATTTTTCAGGGTGATAGGCTGCAAAAGATCGTAAATTTTTTCTGGGGTACCCGGCTTCCCCCCTACATTTCCTAAAATATGGCACATAAACTATATAGTGGGCTCGTGTATAGGGCAATATAACATGACTGCAACATGTATGTCCATTCAACTTTATATTCCCGCCGTATACAAATTAGTCAACGCTAGTGCAACTTCGCTTCACTTGCTGCAGTAATGCTGGCGCTACTTCGCCAGCGTTCGGTGCCCTGGATGCAACTTCGGATTTTAGTGAATTAGCATTGTTCTGGCGAATCTACACCTGGCGAAATGTTGCTATGTAAGAGAAGCGGACGCTAGCGCAAATTCGGCGCTTAGTGAATCTGCCCCAATATCTGATTGTTTGATGTGGATTACTGCAACTATACCTATGTTGTAAATGACCCCTTGGGTTTTATACACTACTGAAAATGATAGTAAAGTCATAAAGTATTCCTTTAATCTTGAGCCACAAATCTTAGAAAATAACTGAATACTGAGATGGAAAATATACAGAGGATGAAAAATATATTCCCAGTGCTTACTGAGTAACTTTACTCATTTTAAAAGTAGGTCCCTGATTAGTAGCCTAATTTCTCAACTAAACAGTACACTTTTGCTAAGTTCTAGCTTTTTTTGAAATCACAACATGTTATTATACACAAAAACTTTGCGAAGGTGAAGGTCATTGGAATTCTCTTCTGTCTCATAAGGGTTTCTAAGAAGGTACATGTGAGTGTGATATTTAATTGAAGTAGAAAAAATCAGATGGAAGATTTTCAACAATGGCGTTTAGCTTTCAAGGAAGCAAGTACATCATGCCGTCATTCTCTCAAGTTACAGGATTTGTCCAAGTTTTTGTGGTCAAGGGATTTCACTGATTGAACACTACAACAGAGTCCGAGTAATGTAGCACCACATATTTAGCTTGACAGTGTTTGTTGTTTGAAACATCTAGTTTTATATTAATCTTTTGGTCCTATTCTTTCAAAAGTGCTGTAAATCCGTCCATTCAGTTGAATGGCACAGGCTTGTATGGGTGCAAATCATTGTGGATTTCTTGGCGTGACCACCTGTTTGTTACCATTTGCCTGGAATAGGCACTCCACACTCATACCAGCCCACGTAGTTATGTGCAGTTCCGAAGCCGATTTGGCCAAAAGACACTGGCTCTTGAACATACTGCCGGTAATAACCTGTAGATTAAGACAGAAAAATATATGAACTTTTTGTCATCTGTTATTTTAATATTAAATAAAGATTTAAATTTCATTATAATTAGGAGCACCACTGCATAATTACTCTATTTACAATGTATAGATGTCACACATTATTGTATCCATTTCTATTTGCTGATGGTAAAGTATTTCTAGAATGTCAATGGAATAATGGAATAATGTTCCTGTGTTCCTCAATGGAATAATGTTCCTGTAAGATGTTAATAAGAAGGTAAGTAGGATGTCTGATAAAGATGATAGTAAGAAATAAAGAATAAGAGCGTAAAGAAGAAGAAAGAAGAATCATTTATAGGTAATATGGGGTGACATATTATGAACAGGAGTGAATGGGCTGGCTTAAAGTTAACCATTGCAGGCCTAGATTGTCTAATATTTGTTAATAAGACATTTATTTGGAAAACCAAATTCAAGAGAAATTCTAAAAGAATGATTGTGGAATGCACAATATTGATGCTTTCAAGAATTTAATTATAAGTGCCAGCATCCCTAATTGTTACAGATAACAGTGGGACTTCGCTTGGGGTCTGGGAATCATACAGTCGTGAAGATTTGGATCTCACTCTACAAAAGGCAAAAGCTGCAGCATAAATGAATAGATTGCGGGAGTGAGATTAAGAAACTGGTGGTTATAAGGAATAGAGGTAGTTGGAGTTGGATAAGGAGGAGACCATTACTAAACATTACAATGAGGCTAATAGCTGTAGCTTTGCCCCTCACATAAACCAACTGTTTAAAACTTAAAGTTTTCTATTAAAGTTACATGCAGAGTTAAGTGTTGGGTAACAAAATGCCCTGCATTTTCATGTCAGTCACCACTCAAAGAGGTGGGCCCTCATAGAATCACAAAGCCCAAATTAATCATTGATTAAAGAGAACATCTCTAACAGAAATGTATGCATTAAGTGCTAAAAAGTATTTAATCATAGGCCTTTAGCCCAAAATGCATATGGCTCTTATATGGTCTCAGTAAATCTGATTTGACATTTATGGAATCCTTGAGTTCCCACCCATTAGCTGTTTCTTCAACAGATTTCCTCTCCCCTGGGTGAGGGTCTGAGACTGGTGCCCCTGGACCACCTTTGTGACTTGGCGAGGTTATTTAAAGAATTATCAAGCTAGGCTTGAAATATATTTGGTGCCTATCAGAATTGTCATTTTACTAAGGATCACATTTCATCTATAACTGCAAGTATCAGCTTCCTTCATATGAAAGGAGATTCTACTGCAATTGTGGCAAAACATATAAAAACTTTTGAGCAAAGGTATTTAACATTTTTACCATTAACTGTAGGCATTGTCTCTACATAAGTCAAAGGTCCTGTTCTTCCTTCCATGTATGAATCCACAAACTGACAGTGATCTTCACCTCGACCCCAGCTGTCTCCTATGCTATAAAATGTATCTAAAATCAAAACAAACACAAATTCCTTTAACACATGGTCTGAAAGTGAAGTGTCTTTACTTAGAACACTACATAAATATCGGAGGACAGATTTAATTTTCAAAACTCTCGTCACCTAAAACAGTTTAAACACATCAATATAAAGGATTTCTAACACAGGATGAGAGTTAAAAGACCACAAAATTAACCTTTAAATTAAGGACTAATAAAATATATTTTTCTGTTGGAGTAGAACTAGAACTCTTTGGTGGGCTGGAAGATATAGGGCCCAGGAGGAAAACCAGTTAGGACAGATTTTGGATTATTTACTATGTGCTGTGAAGGATACTCTTGGGGTACTTGTGGAGGTAAATGTGCCCTCTTGTCTTTTAAGATAATTTAGATCATTTAGTAAAGGGGTAAATATGTACCCCAATACAAGTTATTGTCCCCAAATATTTGCAGTATTTGAGTCTGTCACTTCAAATCTTTACATCTCTGATATTGTGTATAAAGTTTCTCAACTCACCTTATTGGTGCAGTGCCCCTGCTTACAAGTCTTAGGGGGTTATTTATCAAAATCCAAAAAGTTCTCATAATTTTTGGAAAACCACCCTGACCAAATCTGCTCAGACACCCCCATATTTATTAATCCATTTTACACACATTTTTCTTGTGCAGAAAAAGAAAAATTGCGAGAAAATCCGAATCATATGTTTTTATGGATTTTGTGCCTGAACGCTATGATTTTTTTGTAAAATCGGCCAAAAGCTATGATTTTTTTCAGAAACCCAGCGCAACTCAGAAAATCTTCCAGTTGTTAATGGGAAATCTGCCATTGACTTTTACATGTTCTCTGCAGGTCTAAGTTGGAGTACTTTTTTCATCTGACATTTAACACCATCGAACTTGACTAAATCCCCCAAAAATCTAGTTTTTTTTTGTAATTTCCCCTTGAAAAGTCCAACTAGAAAAATAATAAATAACCCCTTAAAAGCTTGGATGTCCCTTCAAATACATACTGAGTGTGAGCAAAGGATTCCAAACTTTGTAAATCTACAGAAAGTTAGATATATAAAATGTGTTCCTCATGTTGAACTTATGTCACGTACGAGTCATTTTTTTTTTTGGCGGCTGTAGTAGGGACACCTGTATGGCAGCTGTGTGTAACAAACTGTGCTGTTTTATAGAAAAGTATATGCCTGTCTGTGTTATTTCATTTACAGCCCTTAAAGGGCATAAATCCCAGTTTTTATAGTTTTAAAGAGAAATGGGAATCAATTTTTCAAGGACCACAACAATGTTTACTACAGGACCATATGGCCTTTGATCTGGCCTTGCCTATTCTCATCTACACATATGTGAGCAGAAATTGCCATTAAAGATGTAGAAGTTTCAATTTAGTTACGAAATGAAAACAAAATAGGTATAATTATTTCTGTATCAGATGGGTCATTGGTAAGATGCTGGTAGCATATGGTTGTTAGAGTATAATCTATGATTGGATATTTGGCCACTGTACTGAGCTGCTTTGAAAGGGCAAGACATGTTGTGTCATAAGACTTTTTGAATTTAGTTAAAACCGGAGCATCTGCATATACTTGAGGGGGGGGGGGGTTTATAGTACAAGTGTTCTGTGATGTTCTGTATGGATCCCACAGTTTGAAGCTAGACCTATGTATCATTATAACAGTGATTACGCTTTGTAACAAAATATATCAACAGTATAGGAAGCTCAAAACACCCTAAAACTCACCCCTTAGATTTTCACTGAGATAAATTTTATATCTTAAAGAATTGCAAAGCACAACACCCACAAACTTTCTGTACCAAGTACGTTTAACATATTGTTTTCCACTGCAGCCTGAAAAGCTTGAATCATGCTTGAATGCAAATGGGATCCAGATTGGTTCTCCTCCTTGAAATAAGAATCAGAAAAGGAGAATAAGATACTGTACGTCACACTGGTGCTTTGATAACATTTAACACTAGGCAATATTTTTGTCAAAAAAAGGATGAAATGCATAGCGATTCTTTGTCATTGGATGAATAGAGACATTTTGTAAATACCTTGTGTCTATTGTAATCCTGCAGCCCACTGAGCATTAATTCATTTAAAGTGCTAGAAATCCCCATAACAGAATATAAGTATCTCTATAGAATACAGGTTGACAGGAACGCAAACCTTGCATAACCCAGTTGACACATGCAGTTAGCTGTAGTCCAGTAACATTGTCGTTTAATTGTTAAAGCAATACTGTTCGACACAAGATGAAAATGAAAATCCTGACCAAATATGTTTTGGTTTTTAAAACTAAACACTTGAACAATAGTATATATTTCATTCTGTTATATTGGTAAGCCATATTAATAATAGACAATTAGGCTGACAGAACCACTAGGCTGGATTTTCATGGAGAATCCACTTGGATTCATACAATAACTTTAAAGGAGTTGTTCAACTTTGAGTTAAACGGATTCTGTCATGATTTTTATGTTGAGGTTCTTATTTCTAAATTACAATGTTTACAAAGCAAATAATTCACTCTACCATATAAAATGTAATTCCTGAACTAATAAGTGTATTTTTTTAGTTGTATATATACATATGGTGTGTGTATATATATATATATATATATATATATATATATATATATATATATATATATATATATATAGTGTGTAGGCTCCATCTCAGGTCATTTTGCCTGGTCAGCACTTTAGAATGGAACTACATTCTGGCAGGCTGTTGTTTCTCGTACTCAATGTAACTGAACGTGTCGCAGTGGGACCTGGATTTTACTATTGAGTGCTGTTCTTATATCTACCAGGCAGCTGTTATCTTGGGTTAGAGAGCTGCTATGTGGTTACCTTCCCATTGTTCTGATGTTGGGCTGTTGGACATGAAAAGGGAGGGGGTGATCTCACTCAAATTTACAGTATAGCAGTAAAGAGTGACTGACGTTTATCAGAGCACAAGTAACATGACTGGGGCTCCTGGGAAACTGACAATAGGTCTAGCCCCATGTCAGATTTCAAAATTAAATATAAAATAAACAATTTGCTCTTTTGAAAAATGCATTTCAGTGCAGAAGTCTGCTGGAGCAGCACTATTAACTGATGCTTTTTGAAAAAACTTGTTTTCCCATGACAGTATCCCTTTAACTTTTAATATGAGTGTGTTATTTGCAATTTCATTGTTTATTATTTGTAGCTTTTGAGTGATTTAGCATTTAATTTAGCAGCTCTCCAGCTGGGGTCAAAATGACCCTAGTAACATACATTGATATAAATGAAGAATGGAATATGAATAGGAGAGGGCCTGAATAGAAAGATGAGTAATAAACAATATCAAAAACAACAAATTTGTGGGCTTACAAGAGCATTTGTTTTTAGATGGAGGCAGTAACCCCCATTTGAAAGCTGATAAGAGTCAGAAGAAGAAGGCAAATAATTCAAAAACTATAAAAAAGAAAAAAAATCAAGGCCAATTCTATAGCATATTGTATAACTTAAGATGAACCACCCCTTTAAGTGCAATGAAAGGAATGGAAGAATGTCTTTCATTCCGTTGCTGAGGCTAAAGGTGCCATACAAACATAATTTAAAGCATTTTACCTGGAGGCCTCACTATTAGCAGTGGATTATCTGTGAAAACATAAACATTACAAATTAGACTCCATTAAACATGACTGGCGTAAGCAATCAGACCATTCATTTACATTAATGATCACTCATTCAATCAATCATTTCTTTTTCTGGCAATTGGGTTTTCATCCATAACCATCCATAGCCAAACCAAAAATGTTCACAATTTACCACCCTTCTCCTTATTTTATTTTAGCTTGACCTGTCTCTGTTCATTAGAGTAAATGATAGTGATAGATAGTAAATGTACTATTTTCATATTATATGTATTACATGTATTATATGTATATCTATGTATTTAGCTTTGAAACATTAAAACAGTTTTGAAAATGTTAAAGTCAATCGGGCATCCAGTGAGCATTGCCTGCAGTAAACTAACCTCAAAACTGACAACAGAGATATATTAGCACAGGTATGTGATCCCTTATCTGGAAACACCTACATCCAGAAAGTTCTGACATATGGGAAGGCCACCTCCCAAACACTTAATTTAATAATTTACATTTTAAAAAAAGTATTTCTTTTCCCCCTGAAATAATAAAAAATACCTTGTACTTGATCCCAGAAATACAGTATAATGAATCCTTATTGGAGGCAAAACAATGCTATTGGGTTTAATTTATGTTTAAATATTTTTTTTAGTAGACTTAAGGTATGTATATCTAAATTAAGAAAATATCTCTTATCTGAAAAACCATTCTGGATAACAAGTTCTTTTCCTATAGTTCTGGAATCTTTCTGTACAAACAAGATATTTTGGCTGTCCCAGACTATGTTAGGTTGTAAGGGACTGTGCAAAAACACATAGTTGCCCTTAAAGATTGAAACAATTAAACAAAGTTATGCATGAAAGAAAAATATTCTAAAAGTAATTTATCAAGGGTCGAAGTGAAAATTCAAATTTCGAGCTATTTTTGTGTACTTTGACTAGGGAATAGTCCAAATTCGATTCGAATTTGAAAAAAATTCTAAAATTCTTTAAAACTTCAACTTCGACGATTCGCCATCTAAAACCTGCCAAATTGCTGTTTTATGGGGGACCTCCTAGAACCTATATGGAGTCAATTGGTGGAAAAATCAAAGGTTTTTTTTGAAAATACTTTGAAGGTTTTTTGAAGGTTTTTTTTGAAAATACTTTGAATCAAAGTCAATTGAATTCCATCTGACTTTGATTCGAATGATCGAATACAGCCAATTCACCCACAAAAAAACGATTTTTTTAAATACATTTCTGTTGGTCTTTTTTTATCTGAATTTCGAATTTCAAAAAAACTCCCATTACTTCGAAATTCGACCCTTGATAAATCTGCTCCTATGTGAACCTTGGCTAAACTTAAGGACAGCATTATTTGACTCTGCAGTAAAAATAATAAATGATTCCTCAATAATGATGCACAACAATATCAAATAACTGTAGCTTATTATATAGCATCAAAAGTAACACCTACTGGTGAAGCTTTAAGTCAAGCTCCAGTTACAGTTTTGTTTCACATTTCATTATTACCATATGAGAGATGCTTCTAAAAAGTAATGTGGAGTACTGGTATAGCAACTGTCTTACCTGATTCTGTAACAAATGATACGTGGGGGCTCACTGGTCCAACACCATAAGGATTTTCTGCTTGAATTTTAAAATAATATCTAAAAAAAACAATTTGATGCATTAATATAGTGCTGACAGGTAATGTGACACTGAACAAACGTTACATAAATCAACATCTAAAATAGAAGCAGAATGCAAAAAAATAGGTGGCAGTTCAAATTCTAGGACCTTTTCAAGAGTAAGAGAGAGAGTAACTAGGGTTTGTGGTGAGGAAATGATTTTTATTATGATAAGGTTGACCTATCTTTGAGCTTAAAGGAGAAGGAAAAGCTAAAATGAAATAAGCTTTATCAGAAAGATCTATATAAATGTACCAGTAAACCCTCAAAATAATGTTACTCTCTGTGAAAAGAAATACTGAATTTCTTTCCTTCTATTGTGTAGACATGGACTTCTTTATCAGACTTCCTGTTTTCAGCATAAACCTCCAGGGCTGGGGTTTGAGCATGCTCAGTTTGCGCCTCTCTTCCTCTCCCCCTCCCTTTTCCCCCCTCCCTACTGTAATCTGAGTCCAGAGCTATGAGTGAGCAAGGAGAGACTCAGGCAGGAAGTGATGTCACAACAAGCTAATATGGCAGCTACTATCCTAAACAAACAGAGAGAGCGTCTAGAGATGTTTACTCAGGTATGGTAAAGCATTCTGCAGAATAACTATAGTGTTAAAGCTTGCACTATTGTATCTAATCTGTTGGCAATAAACTGTTTCTTTAGTTTTCCTTCTCCTTTAAGCAATTAAAATATGGGCTACAATGCATACAATCTGTACTTTCCTACAAACCCTGGAATTATCACCTGCCATGATAGGGTTCATTTGTGTGGTGTTCCTACATACATAACTCACATGATCTTTATAAAGTGTACACCATTCTGGAATTGTTGCAAGCCACGTGCCTGCTGTTGGATGCTAATTAGAGACTTGCGTTACTTAGTAGGTTCTCCAATTAAGCTTAAAAGGGGAAATGTAATAACAATCACAAAGAGAACCAATTTGTGAACCAAGAAGAATAAAAATGTTCATGTTGCAATGTAATAATCTTCATTAGACTTTTTATTGCATTGCAAATTTTAATTGTGCAGTGTGAACCTTTAACACCTGCTTAAAGGAGAAGGAAAGCTACGGAGGCATTTTATTGCCAATAGATTAGCTGCAATAGTGCAAGCTAGAATGCTATATTTATTCTGTAGAATATTTTACCATACCTGAGTAAAAAACTCTAGAAACTCTCTGTTTGTTTAGAAAAGGAGCTGCAGTATTAATGTGGTTTGACATCACTTCCTGCCTGAGTCTCTCCCTGCTCTGGGCTCAGATTACAGTAGAGAAGGGAGGGGGTGGAGAGGAGCAAACTGAGCATGCTCTTGCCCAGGGCAATTCGTTTTAAGCTGAAGGCAGGAAGTCTGATACAGAAGCCCATGAGTACACAATAGAAGGAAAGAAATGCTGTGTTTCTTTTGACAGGGGACTCAGAGCAACATTACTTTGGGGGTTTACTGGTATATTTAGATGGACCTTTCTGATAAGGCTTACTTAGTTTTAACATTTCCTTCTCCTTTAAAGGTGGAATAAACTTTTGGAGCAAATGTAACAACTTTATCATTAAGAAATTTTATTACATACACTGCGCACTATTACTAACACAAACTATACAATTCCCAAGCGCCATCCTACTGTCGTGTGAGGGGAAAAGTTGTTGACTTTCTAAACATTTAATCTGTGATTTAAATAACAAAAATCCCTGTTTTGAAACATGACCTATTTATTTATGCATAGAAAGTGCGTGTCCCCTAATATGCCTTCTTTTTAAAGCTAAAGAAAAGCATTAAAATATGTCTGGCTAAAGATATTGTCTGTGGTTAATTCCCTCTGTTGTTATTATCCAGGAAGTTGACACTAGCAATCCATATGTTTTGAGACAGTCCCTTAGCCAAAATAGTGTTTTTCCCATAACACACACACGTCAAAAAATGATTTATCCACGGTCTGTATCTTAACTATTTATTATTACTTTGCATAACATTTCAAATCCAACCCAATCTCACATCTGCTTTCCACTCAAGTGTTTTGGATGATTTTCACTTTACATGTGGAATGGAAGACCTTAAGTTACTGCATGAAAGAAATGCATTGACTGACCCTTAATTTACCCTGAATTGCTGAGAGCAGGAGCCTGCTGCCATGTTGTGACATTAGAAATTGTCTGAGGAACAGAATCTCCACTGTTTATTGGGACCAGCCATTGATTTATATTGCTCCACATACAGTAAGTGTTTTAAAACATCTTTCCAGTCTTTTTTGGCAGGATATTAACTTTTGTTGCTTAATATACACTATTTTCCAATCTTCTCTCCAAAATTAGGAGTGCATCCAATATTAAAACCCCCCAGTTTGCCTTGCGCATGTGGCAACCATTCATCTCTCTCTCTCTAGGCTCTGCATGGTGCAGGGGATGGCTGTGTAGGGGAGCCTGGAGAAAAAGCCCCAGTAAGAATATTTGTGCCCTATGGGAAGTCAACCCCTAGGGAAGCAGAGATGTGAATGCATGACCACTATCTAGCAGTACCAACTCCACTTAGGAGAAGTCGTTTGGAGATAGTTCCTTGTGGGCAATACCTTGCAAAGACACTAAAGTGGCTCCTCTTCTCTGGAAACTTCAAAAACTCATCTCTCTTAAAGGGATACTGTCATGGGAAAAACTTTTTTTTTCAAAATGAATCAGTTAATAGTGCTGCTCCAGCAGAATTCTGCACTGAAATCCATTTCTCAAAAGAGCAAACAGATTTTTTTATATTCAATTTTGAAATCTGACATGGGGCTAGACATTTTGTCAATTTCCCAGCTGCCCCAAGTCATGTGACTTGTGCTCTGATAAACTTCAATCACTCTTTACTGCTGTACTGCAAGTTAGAGTGATATCACCCCCCTCCCTTTTTCCCCTCAGCAGCCAAACAAAAGAACAATGGGAAGGTAACCAGATAACAGCTCCCTAACACAAGATAACAGCTGCCTGGTAGATCTAAGAACAGCACTCAATAGTAAAAACCCATGACCCACTGAGACACATTCAGTTACATTTAGAAGGAAAAACAGCAGCCTGCAATAAAGCATTTCTCTCCTAAAGTGCAGGCACAAGTCACATGACTGGGGGGCAGCTGGGAAATTGACAAAATGTCTAGCCCCATGTCAGATTTCAAAATTGAATATAAAAAAAATCTGTTTGCTTTTTTGAGAAATGGATTTCAGTGCAGAATTCTGCTGGAGCAGCACTATTAACTGATGCGTTTTGAAAAAAACATGTTTTCCGATGACAGGATCCCTTTAATATACTTTAAGCAACTGCTAATAGTTTAAATACAATACACAGAGTGATATTCTTGACTCTTGATTGAACCACAAAATCAAACCTACTTCTCATTTTAGATTGTAATGTCGTATGAGCAGGGCCCTTTTACCCCTTGTATCAATCTTTGTATGTAATTGGCATGTTTTGATGTATACGCCCTTCTCTTGAACAGTGCTGCAGAATGTGTTGACACTTCAGACTTCATTATAATGATAGTGCTATTATGATAATAAAGCATTAATCAATATTATTGAGTTAATTTTTCTGTTTTCTGACTCATATGAAAGATTAAACCATTCACAAAAAATGAGTTATCACATATATATCTCAGGCACATGATATATTTATTCAGGTATTCTATATATATATATATATACATATATATGTACCTTGTATTGGGTTTAAGATTTTCAACAGGGAAACTGGTGGCTCCGGCAGTTCCTGTTGACCACTTGTTTCGCAGAAAATCTTCATAAGATGCACTATAAACTAAATATCCTGTAAAGGTGAAACATTATAGTTTTGATTCAAATGCTTAGGTAAATTATTTTATAAATACCTGTAGGAGAAGTAGGAAAGAAAATCTGAAAACTAAGCCCAATTCAATCAATTTAACTACATTGATGAAAAAAATAGTAATGCAATGAAAATAGCAATAACCACTATAACAATGACTAGATGAATGAAACATAACCTTTTTGCTGGATGAAAATAAACGTGTAAATTTATGGGACCTGTTATCCAGAATGCTTGGAACCTTGGAGGGTTTCCAATGCATCTTTCCATAATTTGGATCTTCATCCCTGAAGTCTTCTAGAAAATCATGTAAACATTTCATAAACCCAATAGGCTGGTTTTGCTTCCAATAAGGATTAATTATATCTTAATTTGGATGAAGTCCAAGGTACTGTTTTATTATTACAGAGAAAAAGGAAATCGTTTTAAAAATGTGGTTTATTTTCATAAATTGGAGTCTATAGGAGATAGGCTTTCTGTCATTTGGAGCTTTCTGGATAATGGGTTACTCTGTTCACAGATCCCATACCTTTACCACTTATCTCTCAGCATGTACCTGTAATGAAATCCCCCTTTTTGGGTTTGGCCCAGTCTAGAATGACAAAAGAATGGCAGCCTTCCACTGCCACAACAGTGATGTTGTAAGATATTTTCTGGGGAGGTAGAATCGGCTCACTGAGGTCTTTGGGTAGGATATCTTCCAGATTTTCCACTTGGAAATGCTCCAGGGCCTCAGTCAGAGAACAGGGAGCAGATGGATCTTTGCTAATGTAAGTCACATAAGGAGCTGAAAGAGAGAATAATATGCATTAACGTATGCTTAAAAGAGAACTCCATTATCCTCAGATAATTTAAGTTACTAATCATGTGCAATTTGGTTCCTGAACCTGGATCTATGCTGGCAGGTGAGGATTTGAAAAAACAGGCCCCCTGGTGTTGTTACAACACAGACAACATATATACAGATAAATGCATCAATGAAATCTAGATAAATACTCCTTGTTATTTATGGTTATGGACATATACATACAATAACAGTGGCCAGAGTATTGAATATGTTTCCCCTTACCAGTAAATCTCTTTTTTCCGACAACGTCATATTCTGACACCAGGTTTGAAGTAATTGACTCAATTTCTGGAACCTTGGGAGGAGTTGGAGGTTTAGTGGTTAATTTAATAGGAGGTTCTGTGGTCTCAAATAAATAATTATCTGTAAAAAAAAAAAATATTTCTGTAACAATGAGATTGCAATTTAAAGGAATAAAAAAGGTAGATGTCTGCCATTAATGTAATTCTCAAGATAATTATGAGAAAAGCTTCTTTAGGAAAAATCTAGCACTTGGATCTGTGCACATGGAACTTGTTAGGAAAGTCTTGAATGCATCCAAAAATGTTTAGGAGGATAAGAAGCTTACTTCTGCACTTTAAGCTTCAGTGGCTAGAACCTGACTTAAGGTGCCAGACTAAGTTGGAAGCTTATAGGTCAGTGTAAGGGGCCCACTGACATGCCTCAAGGGCTCATTGATATGGTCCATCTCTAATGGCCCTTTGTAGGCATCAGTGTATGATTCTATTGATGTCCCATGACCAATGTTCAGATAAGCCCAATATGCCCTTGCATGTGAGTGGCCAAATTGGGTCCAGGTGCTCTTGTTTGGTGACCTTGACAAATGAGCAGATCTGGCAGTGTATGATCAGCTGTAGACTCCTATTATTATAACCTATAATAATTATTTCTGTAAGTATTAAAAGGACAAGACATCATTTTCTTCCAAAATTCCCTTAAAGGCATTTTGTAGTTGTGTTTGTCTGATTTGTATTACATTCTAATATCACACAGGCTTTTAATCCATCATATAGTCATTTTCTCTGGTTAACAACAGGCAGCTGCAGCACATTTGTGCTTCTTTAGGTATTTACTGTAAATATATATACATTCTGGGGTACTTATGTACTTTGAGAAATAAAGAATATTTTGTCCTACTTTCATGTTTATGCATTCCATATTAGTTATATTATATATTATTCTATTATTATTATTATTATTAATTATTATATTTGTTTTTTTAAAGAATCTTTAGTGTAATGTGAGTATTATACTGAATCTATATAGTCTTTCAGTTTTGCACATTAGTACTGAAGTTTGGTATTTACTTTGAAAGCAAAGGTAATTATCAAACCTAAGAGAAAAAAAAATCAGAAAACCACATTTAGTATTTTATGTATTTCATAACCAACATCAACATCAATGGGATTTCAATTGTATATACATGTCTTGGAGCCCTTTGATTATTTTTCTAATTTATTAACATTTGCTTCTTCCCTTAGCCCATTTTAACATTATTTTAAAGAACTCAGAGCTCAAGGCACTCTGGTTATTACTATGCCCACACAGCCAACCATTGCATGCCTTTGCCAAAAAAATGGCTGTTACAAATATAAAGTAGCCATCCTTTTCATTTTAAGTTTTAAACTAATGATAACTAAATGTAAGTTAATTTATTTGAAATAAATATGTGTATCTTGATGGGACATCTGATGGACAGCACTGAGCTTGGGCAGAGAAAGGTTCAACAGCAATAGGATTTGAATTTTATATACATGTCTTGGAGTCCTTTGATTATTTCTATTATTTATTAAGAAGGGAGAGTATAATAAACTGAAATCTCTTTGCTTCCATTTTGTTCTACTGTTTATGTTAGTGCTAAAATCTTTGTTTAAGGTTTAGAAATGTTGTATATACTTAAATAATTTCCCATTTCTAAACGGAAATTACCTTCATCAAGAACCGGGTATGTAATAATTTCAGGAGTTTCTGTGGTAACAATAAGATCTTGTCCTGAGAAGCTATCTGGGAAGAAAATAAAAGAACAGAACAGGTATTTCAGCTGTTAGTAAATCCCAGTAACCTCAGAAAAAGGACTTATAAGGAACCTCTTTTATTAATATGCTCAGCAAATCATTGCAAATAGTGATCTTAATAGATCACTGGAACAGGTTAAAAACGACTGGCACAAATGTATTGTGATGTCTTATTGTCCAACAGTGGCACCAAGATTTGCAATTAGTTGTTAACAATCTAGAATACTTAATATCCCTGTGCATATGTGATTCAAAGTTTGTTATCAAAAACATATAGTAAGTGCAGTTTGAACAAGGTAAAACAGACATAGGAGACTGGGAGGTAACAGCATGCAGATACATTTATGGAACTCTGTATTAGGCTGCTGTGTTTAAGAAGAAAATGAGGATGTAAAATAAGAAAAAAATAAATGTATGTTCTTGTTTGTAATACTGTACCATCACAGTCTTTATCACACAAGAATTACCTTCTGTGTAGCAGTCAGGCTTGTCATCAGGTCCCATGATTAGATTTCCTTCTTCATCATACTGTGAATATGTGCCTGGAGGACAGGTGGCCATAGGGAGTTCCTCTGTAGTTTGTGCAATAGTTGTTGGTTCAGGTGTAGTCGTAGGAGCAGTGGTGGTGGTGGTAGTAGTGGTTGTAGTTGTGGTTGCAGTGGTAGTGGGGGTAGTTGTTGGTCTTGTAGTTGGTATTCTAGTTGTTCTGGGTACTTCAAGCCCCTTCAGTGGTCTTCCCCCCAGGCTCAGCACTGGCTTGTCTTGTGCACTGGCAACAGGTTTGCTAAATCTATCATTTCCAAAGAGAGGTAGTCCATCAGGGCTTACCATAGGAGCACCGTTCATATCTGTAAAAAAAGAAAATAGTTTTGTACTGCAATATATAGCCCAAGTTGTATCATATGCATTACATAACATACATATAAGGGGCAGATTTATCAAGGATCGATGTGAAAATTCGAATTTTGAATTCGAATTTTCGAGTTCTTTAAGTGGAATTTGACTAGGGAATAGTTAAAATTCGATTCAAGTTTTTAAAAAGAATTTGAATTCGATTTTTGAAATTTATCATGTACTGACCCTTTAAAGGAGAAGGAAAGGCTAAAATTAAGTAAGCTTTATCAGAAAGGTCTATATAAATACACCAGTAAACCCTCAAAGTAATGCTGCTCTGAGTCTTCTGTCAAAAGAAACACCACATTTCTTTGCTTTTATTGTGTACACATGGGCTTCTGTATCAGACTTCCTGTTTTCAGCTTAAACCTCCAGGGCACGGCCTTGAGCATGCTCAGTTTGCTCCTCTCCCCCTCCCTCCTCCCATCCCTACTGTAATCTGAGCTCAGAGCTGTTAGTAAGCAGGGAGAGACTTAGGCAGGAAGTGATGTCACACCAAGCTTATATGGCAGCTTCTATCCCAAACAAACAGAGACAGTGTCTAGAGCTGTTACTCAGGTATGGTAAAGCATTCTGCAGAATAAATATAGTGTTCTAGCTTGCACTATTGTGGCTATTCTATTGGCAATAAACTGTCTTGGAGCTTTCCTTCTCCTTTAAGAATTCAAATTTGACTATTCACCACCTTAAACCTGCCTAATTGCTGTTTCAAATTTGGAGTTGTTTGCAGCCTCTTTGAAAATCTATTTTTTTTCAAAGAAAAAAACTTCTCGATTCGAATTTGATTCGAGTTTGCAGGTCGATTCCCATTCACTCGAGTTTAAAAATTTTTAATTTTTTGATAAATTTTGATTGGGAGTTTAAGGAAGTTTATGGGAGTTTTTTAAAACTCTCACGAACTCTAAATTCAACCCTTGATAATTTTGCCCCTAAATGTTGTGTTTGAAATGGTACCTGAATGGTGTTTTCTTTGAACAATGTGGTTTCACCAGCACAGTTTAAGTCCTAAGGTAATAACTGAATACCAGTCATTTATGCCTTTTCTTTCAGCTGGTATATTAGATACTGACAAGCAAAATAACTGAATTGTCCATATTTTTGAGTAGAGAAGGCAGTGCTACACCAAATACTAATATAAATCTATACATGTCACGTGTATTCATCCACAGCTGTTTTGGGGTTTTAAGGAGGTGATCACATCAAGGTTCTTTCTACTCCAGAGATGTTGCATACAGATAGAGAGGAAAAGGACAAAAGCTCATCAAAACTAAAAACCCTTAATAGTAGTCTCCACTCAACCTCTGAAAAATTATAAAAATCCTCATTAATTCCAAAATGCTAAGAATTCTCTAACCAATGAATTACCCATACATCCACTATCCATCTTTATGGATCCAACAATTCAATTGCATTGATTTACTTGGGATTTGACCTGGATTTGGAGGAGTCCACCTAAATTACTTTTTCACAGAAGACATATATCATATCATCTGTATTAGGAAGGTGAATTTCTGAATACAGATTTCTAGACAAACATTATTTACAAACAAGAAGCTAAATGTACCTAATAACATCTGCACTCAGTAATGTTTTGGAGCAATCAGCAACAAATAAAAAGTTATCGGTACATTTTTGTAATGTTCACAACAGAATATATATTCAACAGTAGATCCATTTATGTGAGGCAGGGTCCCCAACCTGTTTCACTTGTGAGCCACAGTTTCATGTAAAATGACTTAGGGAGCAACACAAGCATTCATGTGGGTGCCAAATAAGGGCTGTGATTGGCTATTTGGTAGCCTTTGTGTAGACTGTTAGCTTAAAAATGCTTCGTTTGGTAGTATATATTGGTTTTATTTAACCAAACCTTGCCATCAAGCCAGAAATTCAAAAATATACACCTGCTTTGGACACACTGGGAGCAACATCCAAGAGACTAGTGAGCAACATGTTACTCACAAGCCACTGGTTTGGGATCACTGTTGTGAGGTTTTGCAGTTTATAAATATGCCAAATTTACACTATACCTTGCAACAACATTCTCTGTGAAGCTCTGTCAGTGTAGGCAAAACAAGAATTCTAGTTCTTACCAACAATGGTTCGACCATCTCCTCCCAACTTTATTCGAAGTGGTTTTCCTTGGGAATCCTGAAGAAATCGACCTTCTGGATTGAGGACTAATCCTCGATTTAGATCAACAACCTAGGATGAAACATTCTAAATATCTATTTGTCTAAGCTTAGCTTTTAAAGTAGTTATATTAGGAACAGCCAAATGCGTCATGACTCGGGATTAATTGAAGAAACTGTGTGATCTAAAGTCATCTTAACTCATTTAATGCATTTAACCTTTTCATTAGCATACCAAAGCACCATTGTTCACAATTGTTTAATTAGATGGGATGCTATGACAATTTTCTGTGTTAAGTGGGATAAATGGGATATCTGTGTTTAGTTATTCTCTGTCAAACACACAAAACAAAGTGGCTGCATCTGTACACTAAGGGGAAGATTTACTAAGCTCGAGTGAAGAATTCGACCATCAAATGGGTTGAATTTGATCGAATTGAATGATTAGAACGATTTGAAGTAGAAATCGTTCGACTATTCGACCATTCGATAGTCGAAGTACTGTCTCTTTAAAAAATACTTCAACTTCATACTTCGCCACTTTAAACCTAACAAACTGCAATATTAGCCTATGGGGACCTTCCCCAGCACTTTTCTAAGTTGTTTTTGATCGAATAAAAATCATTCGATCGATCGCTTAAAGTCGTTTGAATCGTTTGATCTAACAATTTTTTAAAAATTTGTTAGTATACATAGAAAAAAAACCCCACCAAGACAAACTAAACTTTAAAATCGCAAAGCCTTTATTAAAAAATAACTTAACAAAATTCCTCTTCAGAAAAGGCGACACAGCGACGATCCATCCTACAGCGCTCAATTTCTCTTCCCTGGCTATCTCCTATAAGGAAGGCAGGGAGAAGAAATCGAGCACCGCACAATGGATTGCCCAATCGCTTACTGAAGAGGAACGCAAGTGGAGTTTCGGTAACGTATTTCTTAATCAAGACTTTGCAATATTAAAGTTTAATAATGTAATGTAATGTACCTAAAAGTAATACATGTAATTTAAAAATTACACAATTATATAATTAAGAAACACATTTTGCAACAAAACATTATTAGTTAGATATAACAACGTTTTTACCATGGCTTCACATAAATCTACATATTATGACAATTTGTGAGGTTGATATTTTCTTCTCATGAAGTTAATTGTAAAAATCATTGATTGCCTTTCATTTGAAAGCACTTTGCCTCAACCATTTAAAAACCATTTGGCAGCAAATAATGTTAAACCATTACTCAAATGCGCAGAAAATATATTTTCTGTAATTTAAAGTGGACATGTCACCTACACATAAAAAGCTGCATAATGAAAGTCCTTTGCTAATGAAACATGGAACACAAATTCTTTTAATCATGAAAACATCCATACCTGTTATAAAGGTGTTTAAATATCTGAGTTGTCAATCAAATATTATATGCCCCGCCTCTATGCCTGAGGCATAGAGATGGGGGCAGTTAATTGATTTTACTTTCCATTCAGCAACATATCACTGCACTCAAATTTCCCCTTCCCTCCTCAGGCTCAATAATTGTTTTGGGCACTGCACATGGGCAATAGGTTCCCCATTCTGTTGCATACACAAAATTTTGGGGTGATACACAATTTGTCATAATAACAGCACCCACAAAATGGCTCCTTGCTGTAATTGTGTAATTCCATGATCGAAGGAAATAAAATTTAAATAATAAATACAGTATTTCGCTCAACTGCTAGAAAATAATATGCAATTATTTCTTAGGGTGACAGGTCCCCTTTCAATTTTCATATGACCTCATAGAAATATTATTTATCTTTCTGTTCAGGTCATCTCCTCATAATCTTCTATCATTTAAACTGGACCCTAGTAGCCAGAAATTTAAATTCCAAACTGGTGAGTTGCTAAGCAAAGAGCTAAATAATTCAAAACCAATGAAAATAGAAAATGAAGAACAGTTGTAAATTGCCTCAGAATATAACTGTCTCCATCATACGTAAAGTTAACTTAAAGGTGAACTTAATGAAGAAGCTTCCTGCCTTGTTACTTGTGGACTTGATCATTCATTTCACAATTATTAATACAGTATCTTAAAATGGCTGAACATTTTTAAAATGTAGATTGAGGAAAAGATTACAATGCATCCATGAATTATTCATTCTTCAAATTATTTGATCTATAGTACATTACCTTGCTGCCTCCCTGTCAATTCCATTAATCTCATAACTTTCTATAATAAATTCCATGAAAACATGGAAAAAAATTGTAAAGAAGGTTGCCCTACCCACTTTGTTCCTTGAGGGCCATGGATGATTCTTTGTCCATTAGTAGCAGATGGAGCATTCCCATTAGAGTCCACGCTTGCTGATAGTTTCGGCCTTCCATTGTTACCTGTATAATGCATAAACATTGCTGTTGAATGAAGAAATGAGCAGTGTGTTTCAATTTTTGCATGTAGTGGCTTGAGTCAGTGGCTTAACTACTAGTATGGGACCTGTTATCGAGAATGCTCGGGACCTGGGGTTTTCCGGATAACGTATCTTTCCGTAATTTGGATCTTAATACCTTAAGTCTACTAGAAAATCATGTAAACATTAAATAAACCCAATAGGCAGGTTTTGCTTTCAATAAGGATTAATTGTATCTTAGTTGGGATCAAGTACAAGGCACAGTTTTATTATTACAGAAATGAAAATGAAATGTAAAAAAGGAAATCATTTTTAAAAATTTGGATTATTTGTTTAAAATGGAGTCAATGGGAGATGGCCTTTCCATAATTTGGAGCTTTTTGGATAACAGGTTTCTGGATAATGGATCCCATACCTGTACAGAGGAAATAGACCCTGCCACTGAGGGTGGGGGCCAGATACACTTCCCCTGTAAGGGGGCCAACAGGTGCCCCCAATGCATGGAGATCGCTTGTCACCTATGATTTTTTTTTTTGAGCGTCATAGCATCATGGATGACCCCTGTTTTTGCTGTGCTGTGGGTCACCTACAATTTCTGCGTAGTGTGGGGCCTGGGCAAAAAGACCTTGTAGGGGCCACTAGCCTGTATACCAAAAACAATATGTAATACCTTCAAGCAAGTATGTGGATGTATGTGGCTGTATGATCTAGGAATGCTGCTGGTGGTCACAAACATCATTTGCAGTTTTTACAGAGCATTGTATTATCGTACCAAAGAACATGTGCAACCCTTGCCCTCAGCAAATACGCACCCTTCAACAAGCAGTTATATTATGGCAATCCGAAGGGGACAACTTGGATAACCATCTGAGGCACACCCCAGATCCCACCCACACCACAGTAAAAAGTTCATACATTCATCAGCAGTGGTCAGGGTCCCCCTACAAGTTTTTGAAAAAACATTGGCGCCAGGGCCCCCCATAAAAGTTTTAAAAACATTTATGGTCAGGGCCCCATAGGAAATTAAAAAAAAAACATTGGTGGTCAGTAGTGATAGGCGAATAAATTCACCAGGCATGAATTTGTGGCGAATTTATACGTTTCGCCGCCGGCAAAATTTTTTAATGCATTTGGACAAAATAGGTGCTTATATAAAAATGGTCGCGGGGGTCTAAATTGACACGCTTCAAAATAATTTTGACACCCATTGACTTCAATGCATTTCGCAAATTTTTTGGGGACAAATTCGCCCATCACTAGTGGCCCCCCCTTACAAGTAAAACAAAAACATTGGTGGTCAGGGCCCCCCATAAAAGTAAAATTGGTGGTCAGGGCCCCCTATTAAGAAATATTGGTGGCTAGGACCCCACACGGTAAAAAAAAAGTTTAATTTTAAAAATTTATACAATAGGAACCACAAAGGGTTAACTTTAGGGGGTCTCGCCATGTTGCACTTACTTGATTAGCAGGGGCCCCTGCTGTCAGTGAGCTGCCAACTTTGGAAGTCATGGGGGAGCACAGGTGGCTGCATCTTTTTCCAGTCACAGCATTTTCTTCTCTTATTGGTCACATCATTTTAAGTCCCGATAAAGCTGCATGGCAATTGGATGAGCTGGAGGGGAAGTTCAAGCCTCAGCTATCCAATCCCTGAGCAGCTCAACCGGACTTAAACTTTTTGACCAATAAGGGAAGGGAATAGACCAAAGATGCCCCAACCTGAGCTCCTGCACTCCCTTCCGAAGTCGGCAGCTCTCTGAAAGCAGGGGGGCCCGGCTAATCAAGTAAGTGCTGCGCAGGGCCCCGGTACAACATTCCCCCTGCCCCCCCCTGATGGCGGCCCTGCACAACAATATTCGCCTAGTGGGATTCCCAGAGCGGCTGAGGGCTCAAGTCCAGAACTGGACACGCAACACATTTGATGTATCAAACCTTTCTGCTTCTTTCACCAACAGAAAATGATTAGATTGATAAACCTTCAGTCTTTCTCCTCCTGCCAGTCCAGATACAGTTTCTTCAAGTATCAATATAAAATGTCCAGTGAAATGGCCAGTGCCGCATGGCTAGCGGGGGAGTAAACAACAAAATAGAAAGTGCATATAGTGTATATGTAATAAAATAATCAAATCACCCTTTGTGACCAAATTTGTGCGTCTTAAAAATTTTGGGTTAAGTTACCCTCTAAACCCTTATAGAGGGTGGGGTTGTAATGTGAGGGTTTCAACCAGTCATGCAGCTGAATTTCCTATTCACAAGATTACAATTTTTCAGATGCATATTAATAAATTAACTTGCTTCCCACATGGATCGTTAGCAGCAATCTATCAAAGGATTAAAACAAAGGTGCAGCACCCATAAAAAAACCTTTTATTATTTAAAAATCTTAAAAGCGCACTTACACTGGGCTTTAAAACAATCGCTTCCTAGTCCCAATGCAGGGCAGAGACACACGTAGAGATTTGGGGAAATGCCTCATGGTGAAACTTCGGACAACTTCGAAAAGCAGAAGCGATCCGAGTGCCATCCCGCTGGCAATCTAGTTTCTAGCCGGCGGGAAGGCAGTTCAGGGAGATTAGTTGCCTGCAAAGGAGACGATTTGTCACTGGGCGACTAATCTCCTCGAATCTCCACGTGTGTCTCTGCCCTAAACAGTTTTGATGTTCAGTCCATAAGAGATTAGGTAACCGGCATTCCTTTTCCTTATGTCTCCGCTCACACTTAACCCGGATGTGATGTCATTGCCTAACTAGTTTTGCTGTCCAATAGCTTCATCACATACCAAGAGCCCATCACTTACCATTAAGAGCCCCTATTCCAGGTGCCCCTCTGAGAGCTGTAATTGCTCGCTTGCTAAATGCCAAGGACAGAGGCACCTTACAAACTAAAGGGCTATATGACACCAAGTTAGAGTGGTCAGTTGAACAGCACCAACTCTTTGAGCAACTCTACAATCCTTGCACCAGACCCAAGATGGAAACAACTGTGGTGCACTAATTGTGGCTTTTACCTTGCCCTGCTCCAGGTCCAGTATGAAAATTGCAACACAGTCCTTATTATATATACAGATGCCTCAACATTTACACTCTTATTAGCCCCAAAGCAGCAGGGCCCACCCCCTTCTATCCTGCTACAGGCTCTACAACTGTAGTTTATTATCTTATTGTAGGCAAGGTCTGCCTACCCCATAGCTTAAAAGCACCACTGTTTATTGCTTGGTTGTTTATTATGGGTCAAATTCTGCTCAAGTTAGGACTGAGCAGTAAGGGTGGGAATGCTTTCCACTTTACTGGTTGTCTGCAAAGGTGGGGTTCTCTACCTGAAATAAACTGTTTAACAGTATAACTGTAGACTAATTATGATGTTTTTACATGTACATACATATATGGTACATTTATGGTGTTAATTGTCATGGGCACACCTTGACAATGGCTAAACCACTATCAATCCTTTCATGTTTTCAACCTTCCATTTGGTCTTCTCCATGATTTATATGGTCTTTGTATCCATAGGCTTACCTCCAAACATTCAAGCAGTCATGTCAGGGGCATCTCTGACCATGCACTGGTTACTAGCACACCTTTCCAGCATCAACTTTAACCCTGGTCACTTAACCATATATGGCTAAACATTATAAACAATGAGAAAGGCCTAATGTTAAAATAAAGGAATTCTTTGAAATTAACTTGACTGCAGACAACATTGAGATATCATGGGAAGCCTTTAAGGCATACCACCGTGGCATACTCCACTCAGAAATCACAGCTATCAAGTAAGCCTCTCCGCCCAAGAGGAAATGAACCTAGAACAACAAATCCAGGAATTGTCTTTTCAAAGCCAAATAGACCCACAACCTAAGCAAGCTAAAGCTAGAAGAGGTCCCCTATGTAAAAAGGCAAACTTTGAACATAGTGAGAGAACAGGCATACTTCACCAAAACCCATGGATTATATAATGCTCAAGGGGCAAGTCCTCCACAGCTTCTATAGTACCCTCTACACTTCTCACTTACACAAAAACACACAAGATATGTCTTAATTTCTAGATGAAATTCAACTTCCACACCTCTCCCAAGAGCTTAACTCCACACTGGCACAGGACATCTCAGATTGAAGTTTTTGAGGCCTATGTAAATATACTAAAGGTTCCACAAGGTACTTGTCCCCCACTTAATTAAACTGTTTACTAAACCTTTAATAACTGGTTATTTACCCCCTCTTTGTACAATGCCACCGCAGTGTTACTGGCCAAACCAGGCAAGGCTCCAAGGTACTGCAATGCCTAGACACATGTTATTACTAACCACATACATACAAATCTTTGCCAAGATATTAGCAACAATACTGGGTTGTGTCATAACATTTAATACATGAGGACCAAACAGAATTCATGCCCTGCAAATCCACCGCACTGAATATCAGACGCCTGATGTACATGACAATCCAGAGCAAAGAACAGTACTAGCCCCGGATAACGCCAAGGCACTCAACACAGTTGAATGACTCTGTCCTTGGCTGGTACTGGAGAGGTTTGGCCTAGATTGTAAATGTGTCAATATGGTTGAGTCACTTTAAAAAAATCCCAAATGCTTCCATCTGGGTGAATGGCAACTGGCGAGGGGCATGGCAAGGTTGTCCCCTCTCCCAATTGTTATTTGCTCTACCAATGAATACCAACAATTGTTTGTCGATGAAGCACTTTTCAGAGGCAAAAAACTCATAATGCAAAAATGAAAAAGCAGAACCCCCCAAAGGTCCAAGCTTGGATAAACTCTATGATTGAAACTTGTCACCTTGAACGTATAGTCTATCTCAAGAGAGGGAGTCCCAGTAGGTTCCATAAGTTCTGTGGTCAATGGTTAAATAAATACTCTCCTCCAAATCTTAATAATATTTTTTTATAAAAGCTCTTTACCTCATTGTCTTTTGTTGTACATCCTATAATGTGCTGGTATACACCACATGTAAATGCTTGCAATATCTGTTAAACCCGAATTTAAACAAAAAATCCTGTATACATTTCTGTATATTTTTTATGCAGATAAACTGTACATTTTATGAATAGACATAGCTGTTTCACTAAGCAGTATTTTGTCATGGATCTTTCATTTTTGATTGCTTACATTATATTGGACTAGGCCCACATGTACTTAACTAGATACAATTTTTACACTACAATTGTACAATTACAATAACACAACCAATGATGTCACTACCAATACACTACCAAACCAAAGAATTTAAAATATATAGGGGTGGCAAAAAGCTGCCTTTGGTAACTTTAAGAGCTGGATTTCCATCACGGAAATTCGGCTCTGCTAGTGCAGCAAGCGCAATAGCGCTCCTCCTGGACCCACTCTGAAAAGTTGAAATCATGGAGGGCGCCGGCATTGGGGCTGCTGCCTCAGGCGACAGCAGCCCCTGAAGCGCTGCTGGCTTTACATTTAAAAGCCAAAATTTGGACAATTCATAAAAATAAGTGTAATCTTCTCTACTCTCCTATATATTTGATTACATTACACTTGTTGAAACCCCAGAATACATCCTTTTGAATGAAAGGACCTTCTTCTTGAAATGCAGCTCCAGCAGGCAAGAGATTCTGTCCTATCCTTTTCCATTTCAGTTTTTATTACTTGATGCACTTTATATTTGGGTAGTTACTAAGGGGCAGCTTTATCAAGGGTTGAAGTGAAAATTAGAAATTTAGAATTCAAATTTTTATGTTTTTTTAGTGGAATTCAAAATTCAAAAGGAATTCAAAAGGAATTCTAAAATTCAAATTGAGTTTTTAAAAAAACTCAAATTCGATTTTCGAAATTTATCATGTACTGGCCCTTTAAGAATTCAAATTTAACTATTCGCCTCCGTAAACCTGGCGATTTGCTGTATTAGCCTATCGGGGACGTCCTGGGATCAATTTGGAATTGTTTGCAGCCGTTCTGAAAATCAAGGGTATTTTTGGAAAATCCGATTTGAATTTGCAAGTCAATCTCATTCACCCGAATTTGAAAAATTTGATATATTTTTTTTTTTTTGAAAAGTTTTGATTGGTGGATTTTTTTTTTCATTTTGAGTTCATGGGAGTTTATGGGAGTTTTTACAAAGCCCAATGAACTTGAAATTCGACCCTTGATAAATCTGCCCCTAAATGTTTCACTGTTTAACTATAACACATGAGAATTAAGAAGCTAGTTCAACAAATGAGCAATGGTACTCAAGTATCACTTAGTATGTCAAGTGATCATGATCGCACAAATCAAACAAACTAAACTAAATTATCATCAAAGCCACATTTAATCTGTACTACAAGTAATATTGTGTTAAACTGGATATAAAGCATTGGCTACCTTTAATTTGCAGGTTGCAGGAAGTTTGGCTACCTAGTAAAATATCTGTAACTATTTGTACATAGAAGCCATTATAATGAAAAGTAAATAGTAATTTACATGCTCAGTCTGCTTGTGGTACATAGCTGTAGAATGTTCACTTATAACAAGGGTTGGATTTTAGAAATTTTAGAGCTTTTTGAAACCACAACTAATCTCACAAACTCTAAAACCATGACTGCCAATGCAATTATTAAAAGTTCCAAATAAAAAAAGTACAAACTAAAAGGTTTACCGAAAACCTTGAGTTTTTTGGACCATTCGTAGTGGAAAAAAAATTGAAAACTAAAATTCTGATTCTGGTTTAAAAAAAGTCTTAATAGGATAAGCACACATCCCTTTGACTTCCATAGCACCTCAACAACTTTTGGCATTAAAGGCTTTTGTGTTTTTCCACTTAATAAATCTTGAATTTTTAGAAAATAGGAAAACCACAAAATTTTAAAGATTTGTGGAAAAAAACTAAATTTGTTTGTTAGTAAATTGGCCTCCTAAAACATTGATGCAATGGAGTACAAAAAAAGTTGTTCTCTAAAAGCAAAAAACTTTTTTGAAAAAAATGATATCATTACCTTGCCTATAAAGTGGTCTTCCAAATTGTCTTCGTAATGGAGAACGTAGCCTTGAATTTATAATCCTTTGGCGTAATGATAAAGAAGTGGTAGGAGAAGCAGTGCTCCCAGGGGTAGTTGTTCTTGGAGGTGTAGCTGTTGATAATAATGGTCTCCCAAAGCTTTGTCTTCTAGCAAATGATGGAATTAGCCGATATGGAGAGGTTCTGTGTGAAATTTGTGAGTGACTTGTGGTAGGCAAAACTGTTACTGTACTGCTTGTTTTTCTTTGCACAACAGAATATTTAGAATTAGAAGAGGCTGCTGATGATTTTTGAGGAACATCTTTCAGTGTTAAAGGGGTACTTAAGCCTTCTTCATCTTCTAGATTTGTAGATTGAACTTGGGAAAAAGAGGAATCCGTAAAGTCATTCTTTTCATAATCATTCCTTTTAATGTTTCCATTTGTAAGTACTACAGAAGAAGACAATGAAGGTGAATTTGAATTTAAAGATGAAGTAGGGCTTTTTTCCTCTTTTGCTGTTGGCTGAGTTTTTATAGAGGTTTTGCGAAAATCATTATCATTTCCAGCAGAAAGTTGAACTTTTGATAGAGAAGGTAAAATATGCTGTGTCTCATCCTTTCCTATTGAAGGTGCAATGTTGGGTTTATTGATCCTTCTCACACCTTCCACTGAAACTCTCATAGGTACTTTGTAGCCTACTCTTTGCTTTGAACCAGGCAATGCCTTGGATAAAGTAGAAGAGGCAACCGTTTTTGCCATGTTTTGAGTATTTTTATTTGGTTCAACGTCTAAAATTTCATATGGCTTTGAAAATGAACCAACACCAGAATGTGACTTAGTAAGGTTCTGGTGGGATGTACCCAGGGATGTTTTTCTAATGTCAACATTTCTGTTGGATGGTAAGTTAGAATATGATTCTACAGAAGGCATAATGTCCTTGCCATTTACTTGATATATTTCTTCATTATTCTTAGATTCAAAGTTATTTAATGTATTATTTGGAAAAGGCAAGGCAGAACCTTTCATAGAAGGAATACTTGATGCTGAAGGAGATATGGAATCAGTTGTACTTGTAGAAATGTCAGGTATTTTCTCTGTTTCTTCTAGGCTGGAAGTGCCAGAAGAAATGCTACTCTTCTTGTTTGATGCAATTGACTGGCGATTATAGGAAAAGGAATTTTCTTTAGGAAATTTCTGGCGTAGGATTGAACTAGTAGAGATCTTTTTGTTGTCCCTGAGAGGGACTTTAGGTACAATTACTTTTTTATATTTGGGCTGTACAATATTGGTTTTTGATGGTGAATCATTTGTTTGCTTAGTGCCAATCAGAGCTGGTGAATTGGACATTTCACCAACTTCACTATAGGTCTGGGGAGTGGAAGATACCCTTGAATTAAGTTCAAGTTCATTAAGAGGCTGGTGATCTGTTTTAATATTTACTGTAGGTTTTGAAGGCACCAAAGGTGGCCCTAAGTTGTATTTTCCCATTTCCCCTTTAGTATCTATTGATTTACTATGGATATATTCTTCTAAATATTTTGAGGTTAATGTTGTTCGAACAGTTTCTGTAGTTGACATGGTTGTGGTTGGCACAGTAGTACTTGCAACATCCTGAAGCTTTTTGTTGTTTCTGTAATTAATTCTAGTGCCAACATTTGACTTTACTTGGGAGCTCCTTCTTCTGTAGTATTCTAATATTGATAAGGCAGATTTTCCAATGACGGATGGCACTGAATCTGTATAGGGTTTTTCTGCAGTGTATTTGTTAAAGTCTCTTACATTTGGTTTGTAGGATTTACTTGTAGTTTGAGGTTTAGTTGTAGAAGAGGTGGTGGTAGTAGCAATAGTGGTGGTAGAAATAGTAGTAGGAATAGGAGTACTTATAAAAACTTGTTTTGCAATATTATGTACTGTTGTCTTTAACCTTTTGTGCTCAGAGACAAAGACTTCCTTTTCTTTCCCTGTCTGTTCTGTATTTGCATGATCAGAATCTTTATCAGATGCAATTGATTTAGTATCAGAACTCAACTTTGAACTGGTATGTATGTCTGAAGATTTCTGGACGGGTATTTTCGAGGACCCATGTTCTTTAAAATCTGAATATTTGTTTTCTGTATCCTTTGTTTCAACATTAATATCAACATCAGGATTTCTAGAATGATGTGTAATATAAGGAGCTGATTCTTTAGTTTTGTTTACATGGACAGATGGTTGTGTTTGGGGTTTTAAATGAGGAACTGGTTTTTGAGAAGAAATGATTTTAGTGCGAGGCTTTAATTGAACGATTGATTGGGTATAGTTAATATCTGTCCTTTCTGAATTTTTATTGAAATCATTTTTAGTTTTTTCTTCACTTTCACTAGTTTCTTTCTCTGTTTGATGCACACTTGTTAATGACAATTTAGAAGAATGATTAGGTTGGTTACGTGTCCTAACTGAGTTGGAGAAAGATTTGCCATTTCCTTGAATAACTGGAAACCTGCTCAAGGGCCTTCTTTGGTTTGTATAGGTTAATTCTTTTTTAGGGGTACTAGTAGAGGTGGATTCTGAAATGTATTTATTTATCTCTAAACCAGGTTCACTATCATCTTTGTTCCCATGGCTACTTGTTTCAGTCCTTTTAGAACTAGAATCTAATGGAGAAATTTTGGCCACTACATTCTTTGAATCATTATAATCTGGAAGCTGGTGGTCTTCTTCTTCCTTGCTTTCACTAGGAAAATTTTCGATTACCTTAGATGTAGGATTTCTTTCAGAAAGGGAATAATTATCTGATTCATCGAGTTCTGGGTCATTGGTTTCATTATCTTCATCTACAGAAAGTGTGGGAGAAACAAGTTTATGATCTTGCTCTTTTTGCTCTACTTGTATAGGATCTTTTCTTAGATGTCTCCTTCCATTGTTTAAGCCAGAGTTAATAGGTTTTCTTATTACAATGGGACGAACTCTCCTCCTTGGAGGAATGGGTGCAAATTTTGGCTTTGGTGTTGCAGGGTTAGTATCCTCAGTGATTTCAGTTGATTGAGGACTGGATTCTTTATCAACAGTTTTCTTGCTGGTTTCTAGAGGGTTTTTGCTAACAATTGTATGAGATGATTTAGCATTAGAATCTGTATCAGTTTTAAAATTAGACTTTAAGTTAACTGTCTCTTCAGATGTTGATAACAAATCTTCATGTTGTTTTTCTTCAGGTTTTTCAGCATCCTTTCTTTGAGATGGAGGATATAGAGGTTTGGATGCAGTGCTTGCTAGAAAAAAAGGATGACAGACAATTACTAAACAACTCAATATACACTATTATCTGGTTCTTAGTTATTCTTGCACTTAATGAAGTCCATGATATACCTAAATATATTATACCAGACATTAAGCCCGTTAAATTAACGGGCGCTAGAACATATGTCGTCACATACCTCCCAACATTTCAGAATGGGTAACATTAGTAGGCAGGGCCCCCTTTGTAGCACTGGTGGCCAGGGGGTTAATGCTGGTGCCCAGGGGGTGTTAACATTGGTGGGCAGGGGGGGTTAACATTGGTGGGCAGGGGGGTTAACATTGGTGGCCAGGGGGGGTTAACATTGGTGGGCAGGGAGGGTTAACATTGGTGGGCAGGGGGGTTAACATTGGTGGCCAGGGGGGGTTAACATTGGTGGCCAGGGGGGTTAACATTGGTGGCCAGGTGGGTGTTAACATTGGTGGCCAGGGGGGTTAACATTGGTGGCATGGGGGGTTAACATTGTTGGCCAGGGGGGTGTTAACATTGGTGGCCAGGAGGATTAACATTGGTGGCCAGGGGGTGTTAACATTGGTGGGCAGGGGGGTTAACATTGGTGGCTAGGGGGGGTTAACATTGGTGGCCAGGGGGCATTGGTGGCCAGGTGGGTTAACATTGGTGGCCAGGGGGTTAACATTGGTGGCCAGGGGCGTGTTTACATTGGTGGCCAGGGGGGTTAACATTGGTGGTCAGGGGGGTTAGCATTGGTGGCCAGGGGGGGTTAACATTGGTGGCCAGTGGGACCTTTCATCACGCTAATTATCTGTTGCATACTGACTTACAGGTCCTTATAAATAGACCCAGCATATATAGAACACTGCCCCCTGTTACACGGAGTATATCTCAGTGACCCATTAATTAGTAGACAATTAGTTTCCCCTATAGAGCAAAATTTGACTGGATGTGATATAACAGTGACACACAATAGCTTAACTAATGGTATCTTGGTATACAATGAGCTCTCACATAATGGAGAAACATAGAACTTTTGAAATAAGACTAAGATTAACTATGTATGTAACAGTCCCTTGTAATCAAGTAGATTGATACATTGTGCTAACTATACTCTAAATTTAGGACATAATTGTAACATTATTATTTTAATCTGTTGTAAGTTTTAGTAACTGAGTAGATAACATCTCTGGTTACAATATGTCGTGTTTTTAACTGTAAGGGGCAGATTTATCAAGGGTCGAAGTGAATTTGAGGGAATTTTCGAAGTAAAAAAATTCGAAAGTAATTTTTTGGATACTTCGACCATCGAATAGGATACTACGACTTTGAATTTACTTCGACTTTGATTCAAAGTAAAAATCGTTCGAATATTCAACCATTCGATAATCGGAGTACTGTCTCTTTAAAAAAACTTCAACTTCAATACTTCGCCAAATTAAACCTGCCGAAGTGCTATGTTAGCCTATGGGGACCTTCTACAACATTTTTCTAAGTCCTTACACATCGAATAAAATTCCTTCGATCGTATGATAAAATCGTTTGAATCTATTAAATCAAACAATTTTTATTCGACCGCAGGATTGCCAAATTTGATGAACAAACTTTGAATTTTATATTCGAATTTGAAGTTTATTCATTCGATGGTCGAATTTGGAAGTATTTTGTACTTCGAAATTCAACCCTTGATAAATCTGCCCCTTAGTGTATTGAACTAGGGGATATATTGTCTAGTTTTTTATTTTTATTTCTATTTTTTATTTTTAAGTGTGGATTCTGAATGATGTGAGTATTTAAAGTGATAGTCCTGAGAGTGCGGACCTCCTTGCAGTAATTATATGTATATATATATATATATATATATATATATATATATATATATATATATATATATATATCACAAGATGACAGCACTCCGAAACAACAAAAGAATAATCAAAGTTGAGATTTATTTAGTACAACGTTTCGGTTCCATACTAGAACCTTCCCCTGACAAAGGTTCTGGTACGGAACCGAAACGTTGGACTAAATAAATCTCAACTGTGATTATTCTTTTGTTGTTTTGGCTGTAAAATTCCTCGGAGTGCTGTCATCTCATGCTTTATTTATTACTTTATATGGACTGGCACACGGGTAACACTGAACTTTTGGTTGTGCATTCCTTTATATATATTCACTTTTGGTATTGATTTTATGCTATTTGTAATGTTTAATATAAAGAATATTAACTACATATGAACTACAGCATGGAATATGCTACATTTTCATATATGCATTTAACCATTATGGAACAGAAGTTACACATATTTTCTTCCACTAAAAAAAACTAAAACAAATTAGTGAAAAACTGGCTGTACTTCAGTAAACTAAAGCATTTTATGGATTGCCTGAAAGTTCCATTGATGGAAGATTGGGGTCTGCATGCGGGATCACTAGACCTAACTGTATGAATACATTAACTGACTGCATGATAAGTAAAAGTTACATACTTAGTTACATAATAGTTTGGAGATAAAACAAAAACCCTTTTAATGTAGCTCCCTGAACTGCTGACAATTGGTAAAATAAAGAAAAGGTCTGCCACTCTCACTCTCTCTATGTATACATAAAATGTGTACTTCCATTGTCTATTGTCTGGCTTTAATCATATATAAGAGATTTTATCTCATCTCCAGTCTGTATGTCGGCAGGTTACTGTATGTGTTTAGACAGTTGCTATGGTTTTTAATTGTAGCTTTTGCCCATTGTTTTAAGGTGGGTCAAGTTAAAGTGAGCATTACGTTATTTTAAGATGGGTCAAGTCTAGGGGGCCCATTTACTTAGCTCGAGTGAAGGAATAGAAGAAAAAAAACTTTGAATTTCGGAATTTTTTGGGCTACTTCGACCTTCGACTACGACTTCGAATTGAATGATTCAAACTAAAAATCATTCGACCATTCGCTAGTCGAAGTACTGTCTCTTTAAAAAAAACTTTGACCCCCTAGTTCACCACCTAAAAGCTACCGAAGTCAATGTTAGCCTATGGGGAAGGTCCCCATAGGCTTTGAAATCTTTTTTTGGTCGAAGAAAAATCGCTCGACCGATGGATTAAAATCCTTCGAATCAAACGATTCGAAGAATTTAATTGTTCGATCGAATGATTTTTCGTTCGATCAAACTATTTGCGGTAAATCCTTAGACTCCGATATTCGAAGTCGAAGGATTAACATTCGACAGCCGAATATCGAGGGTTAATTAACCCTAGGCAAATCTGCCCCAAAGTGTTGCCAACTAAAAAAGATCCCAGTATTCTGTATATTGTATTCAAATGGCACCAGAGATCAAGGAAAGATGCAGAAAGATTAACAGACTATACTGTATATGAAGCAGATTACAAATAACTTTGGTTGCAGCAGTGAATGTTTTAAAGGGGTTGTTTGCCCTTAAATTAACTTTTAGTAGGTCCAAGACAATTTGCAATTGCTCTTCATTGCTTATTTTGTTCCATTTTTTAGCTTTCTGTTCAGCAGCAATATGGTTTGCCACTTTTTCTTATGAAAAATTAAATATTGTTTGAGGGGAAACTAAAGTCTAAAATAGAATAATGCTAGAAATGCTGTATTTTGTATACTAAATATAAGCATGAACTTATTGCACCACAAGCCTAATCAAACAAATAATTTATGCTTTCAAAGTTGGCCACAGAGGGTCACCATCTTGTAACTTTGTTAAACATCTTTGCAAGACCAAGACTGTGCACATGCTCAGTGTGGTCTGGCCTGCTGCTTAGGGATTGTCATAAATTATCAAAACAGATTAATAATCAGAATATGCAGACTGCACTGGGACCTGTGTTGTCATGTGATCTATAGTTTTTGTATTGTTTAATACAGACATTCTCCAACTCTCCAGAACCAGTGGCTGCAGCAAAATAATCACAGTTTACCCATTTAAATCTGGCTCCATGATCCTTCTCCCTGCAGCTGGAGTTGGAAACAGAGGATGTAAAGGCAAAAATAAAATCCCATTTTTACTTTATTAACTGAAAAAGAAACCTATACCCAATAAAAAATCTGTACAATTTTTAAAAGAAACCTGACTGTGTGCAGTGAAATTCCCCCTTCATTTACTTGCTCTGGCTGCTACGGATACAAATCTCTACACAGTAGCAGGCTGCTCTACAGGGAAACCAACAAAGCTGTTAGAGTTCTGGAAAGTCCCTCCCCCCTGCAGTTTGAAAGTATGATCCTTTCCCTCCTCGTTAGGGACTGTCTAAAGTTTCCAATCCACAGCAGTCAGAGCAAGTAAATGAAGGGGGAATTCCACTGCATACAGACAGGTTTCTTATATAAAAAGGTACACATTTTTTCATGAAAGTATATTGGAGATAAATTTATTTTTCATTAAAGAAAGTAAAAATGGGATTTTATTTTTTTGCCTTTACATGCCCTTTAAGGGGAAATGCCATCAAAATGAAACATCAATATAAGCTTCATCTAATGGAAATGGGAAGCTATAAATATTTTATCATATAAATATTCGGAACGATTTCTAAAGTAATCAAACTACTCTTTACTATTCCCGTTTGAGCATTTTTTCTCTCTTCATGCAGGAACAGAAGAGTTTAATTGACAGGTCAAATTTATTGGCGCTCCCTTTGCTTTCGTATTATTTGAACTGTCCTTCAAAATAACTGGCTTTGACATAAAACCTGCATGAAAAGAGACACTTTGCTCAGGGGGATAATGATGAGTAACTTGATTATTTCAAAAATGGTACAGAATTTTTAAGATTACAATAATAGAAAATTTCCATGGTATGACAAATAATGAGATAAAAAATAGCAAGATAATAGCAAGTAATAATGAAAGCAGACCATCAAATAGTCTTACCTAGTGGCATAATTACTGTAACAGCTTTAGATTGTGGGCCCTGGCCCCTTCTGTTCGCTGCCCGTATTTTAAAAATATAACGTTCCCCAGGGTGCAGGCCTTCAATTACGGCTGAAGTAGTTCTTCCAGAGTAGGACAGAGATTTGCCTCCAAATGGTTTCATTGCAGGAGCATATGAGATGATGTATTCTAAAATGAATTTTTAAAAATAGAGTTATCTATCTGTTCATGCTTAAAACACATAAAAATCCGTGAAACTATTTCAAAAGCTGTAAGATTTTTGGCTGGGAAAACTTCCCACTTGCCACAACTGCAAAATCATAAATCACGATTCCTTTTGGTTGATTTCCCTGCTCTCAGATTCTTGCTGTGCAAGTGAAATATTGCCAGAAAATTCGTACTACTGAAAAAGTGAATTCATGCTTAGAATGTGTTTATTTGCTTCCATTTTTTTCTGTTTAAGGGATATATTTCTTCCATGGCTGTTGCTTCAGCTCCATCCAGTTATAGCTGGACAGCAATTTTCAGCATTCTTTAGTATATTTTTAAGGGCTGAAGTAAGATGTATGATGACCTTTCGTCCGGCAATCATAATGATGGGTTCTTAAAGCAAAAAGTCACGATAAAACTTTTTTCTATATCCTTCAGAGGCACCGGCCACTTGGTGCAAAAAGATCCACCAATGAGAATCCTGCTTGCTCTGTTTACAGCTAACTCAATTCTTCCTGAATTCATACAAATGTTGCCGAATGCAGTTGGCAATTTTTTTTTACAGCTTTGAGAACTATATTTGGCCCTGTGAAGTTTCATTACAGGGTAAAAATGACAAGCAAATACTTCATGCTATTTCCTTTATTTTGCATAATGATGCTATGACTGACTTGCTTCTGGTAGGAATGATGCTCGTTGGAATATTGTTTTGCGCATATAACTATGCTTAGGGAGAGCTAGAATGGTTAAAATAGTTGTTTTCAGAAAGGTATTTGTACACGTTTAAGTCTGTGCAATGCACAGCAATGCTAAATACATTCTATTCCAGTTCCAAGTGCTGCAAGGCTACACGATGACAAACTCTATCATAATTTTTTCCAAGCTCTTAGACATAAGGCCAGAAAACGTATACTATTGAAACAGTTGATCAAAACAAGATTGGAGCTAGAGAAGGTAGGCCCCTGGAGTTTGTGAACCCCACTGTTTCAGGGAAATATATATAAATTAGGATTATCTAGCCTGCATTTCTTCATTTTTGTGTTGGCCTACAGTTTACTGTGTCAGCCTTTCGGGGAATTTTATGAGTTGCATTTTAACAACAGCTGCAGGTGATGCCTTATTGTGCTTAATTTGTTGGGCATTTTTTCATACAAAATATCAGATACCAAACCTGCAGCCCTCCTGCTGTTGGAAGAATTCTGGTAGTTGCTCATGGATAATAGCTGCAGGGATGCATGTTGGACATTATTTGCATTCTGTGATAAACATATCCAACAATTATTACATTATATAATATGGAATTCTATTGCTATATTTGTTTCGCCCAACGGACTCAGGGAACTGCTGGTTCTGCCCTACCCTAACACCCATACTGTAGAAAATATTTACCCTGGATTCTATACTACCTCTTTGAATTCTATAGTAGGGAAGAAATATAGTTAAGCATTACAAATCTTATATCCAGGCATTAGATTTACTACAGTGGTATAGTCTGCCATGTTATAAGTTGATCTAGAGCTCATTCCTCAATGGCATGGGTTAATCATTTGATTAACCACTTATTTGTGGTTAAATTATAATGAAAAAATGATGTCATACAATGCCTTCGAATGGTGACTTATACATAATAGTTTCCAGTCTACCACGGTCCTATGCCATTTATGAAATAACACTTGGATGACTGTTTTAAGATAAAAAAAATTCAGACACTTCTACATTATACAATCCTCAAGTGGGCACATGAAAAGGGACATAATATAGTGAATAAAGTACCCCCTCTTGTAAATTATAAGGATATTGTAAGTTACCGAGTTTCATGACCATATAAAAACACGAATGCCGAAGGCCGTGGTAACTGAGGTAACTTCTAATATCTTCTAATATCCTCATATTTTGCAACTGGGGGTACTTTATTTATTATAATACACAAGTTTCAGTGAGTCATGTGACAGAAATGACATCAGAACACACCATTTATAACTGATGACATCAGAACTCACCGTTTATAAGGATATAATTTACAAGATATTCATAGCTTTTGTGTATTATATACTCATACATGCACGCAGTCTTGATTTTGATATGGGCCATTGAACTATATCTATAATTATATAAATCAGCAGCCAACCTCTACTACATCTCTACTACAGGCAAAACCATGGAGGTAAATCTGCATACATACTGTATTGTCAAGAAACTTTAATCTTATTTAATATTATTTAAGTGAACTTAAAATCAAAGGATCAAAAGTAGGAAATCAAACCAAATAAAACTTCATTACATTAAGATTAATTATATAAACACCCATACCCTGCGGTAATGTATATAATGGGAGACAAAAGCAAAAGTTAACCATTTAAAACAGGCCTTTATAGCAATGCTTTAATATCTTTCAATAACTGTTGCATTTGAGCAGTCTGCGAAGACAAATTTCTTCCATTGTTTATTCAATGTTAATTTCTCCTCCAGAGTTTAAGAATATTAAATGTAAAGGAAAATGACTTATTCAGTTTGAAATGTCATCTTGAATATCTTTACCTTTAATCCTGCCACTGGCATCATCTAAGTCATCCCATTTTGCCATTACAACTGTTCCTTTGCCCTTTAGGGGCTCCACATCAAAGTTTTCTGGGGCACTTGTTGGAGCTTTTTTAGTAAAAAGAAAAAAACAATACAGACAATATTAAATCAAATTCATCTGGAGAATTATTTGAGAACAACTAAAATCAATACAAATAAAATGAGCCGCCTAATGCTCAAATGTTGACCACAAACACGCATGTCATTATTGAATTCTGCAAGCAACTCACTGACAAAAGAAAAAGAAAGAATTACTCTTCAGTTTAAAAATATCTGTTTCTTGGATTCTGCTGAGATCTGATTGATTACCAGTAGATTTAAATAGTAAAAGGATAGAAGTAACATTATCCCACAGTTTCCCAACGATTATTCCACTGTGCTTGCTGCTAAAATAAAGCGCTGAGTGATGTTACGATAATTAATTAATACAGATTAATACAGTTCTATCATAAGTTGTGTATTAATTCATTAAGTTAACATAATCATTTCAAAGATTCTAAAGTGCTAATTCTAATTTCATATAATGTTAAAATGCTTTGAGTGAATTAATGAATTATGTATCTGTGCAAAATGAATTTGTACTTAATTAATGCAGTGCTAAAAAATCCAATAATTAATTTAAAAAATACATTTTTGCAAATTCTGAAAGCAGTCATACTAAAATAGCTGAAAGGCCAAATACCAAGATTTGCTAAATTCAGAACTGGCATACAATGGGCACAAAAAATAATCACAGATTTTATTTTATTTTAAACACTAGTCTTAAAAATTAGACAATATTTTTCTTGATAGCTTCTCGATACCCAGTATAATGGAATTATGGAATAGTATAAAGAATAATTAAAGGAACAGTAACACCAAAAAACTAAAGAGTTTTAAAGTAATGCAAATATAATGTTCTGTTGCCCCACGCTGGTACAACTGATGTGTTTGTTCACCCTTTAGTAGTGAAGATCTGCACCTCCAAATATGCCCCTTGTAGCACCTAAAATTGTCGATTTATGTAATCACGTGATCTAAAGTCAAACAGTTTCAAGGTTTATGATTCCGTTTGGCCAGGCACTTGGATGGTCATAGGGTTTTGGGTGTAACAGGAGTGTCTGGACATAACTTTACATGGCCAGGGTGGGGCATCACCTAAATTGTTATCAATTTTTAAAATGTATATGTTGGGAGGTATGAAATAGGTTATTACAACAGTGGCAGGTGCAGGTAGTGTAAGTGTCAAATCAAACAGATGTAGAATAATTGGCTGTTTCTACAGGTATGGGACCTATTATTTAGAATGCTTGAGACCTCGGGTTTTGCAGATAAAGGATCTTTCCATAATTTGGATCTTAAGTCTGCTAGAAAATCATATAAACATTAAATTAACCCAATAAGCTGGTTTTGCTTCCAATAATGATTAATTATATCTTATTTTGTATCAAGTGTTTTACTATTAATAAAAATATAAATATCTTATTTGGTTATAATGGGGTGTAAGGGAGATGGCCTTTCCGTAATTCAGAACTTTTTGGATAATGGGTTTCCAGATAATGGATCCCATTCCTGTACTACTATACTAAAAGTAGACATGTGCTGTACAGACTACAATATTAATGTAGGTGGAACTAACACATACCAGATTCAGGGGTTCTTTGGAAAACAGAAGAGCTCCATTGACCCTCAGTGCCTTTTAAAGAAATACGGACAGAAAATTCATACATAGCATCAGGATTTAATTTGTCCACCAAAGCGCGTCTTGTGTTCACTTGCTTGTAATCCCATCTAGCGGACTCTCCCTTTTCTCTGTAGCGTACAGTGTACTGCCTGGATGAATGAAAACATCTTTAAAGATCTGTAAAAGCCATTTTTGTTGGTAGAGAATTACAAGGCAAAATATAAGATAACAGATACATTTTTGGTAAACTGGGAAGAAAAATAATGTGTGTCTGCATTCTCCAGAAAAGCATTTCAAATAAATATATAAACATTTAAGTTTTATATAAACATTTATGAGCAAATCACCTTCCCTAATCTGTCTAATGACATGGAATAAGGTAATCCACATACCTCCCAACATTTTGGAAGTAAAAAGAGGGTCAAAAAATGTATGACCAACCCCCTTTCTGTGGCCACACCCCCTAATTACCATGTTAATTTTACAAAATTTGGCAGGTTATGAAAGCTTGAAAATATTTCTCCTTATCTAAACTTTTTTTTGTGTCTCAAAATTGTTACAAAGTAACTTATTTGCGCCTGTTACCCGTTCTGGGCTCTCTGCTAAAAGCCAATTAAGTGAGAAACTTTGTTTCTTTTTCTGGCTGTTCAGTGCAGAGAAAATAGGGACTTTCCAGTACAAATGAGGGACTGCGGGTTGAGTTGTCAAAAGAGCGACTGTCCCTCTGAAAAAGGGACAGTTGGGAGGTATTCCAAAATGATAGAACCAAGACCAAGAAAAACCATATCACTGTGGAATTTATTTGCCCTGAAGAGTTTAATAGGAAATACTGGGTTTCCTAATATAATAACTCAATAACTGAGTTGACTCTGAATATCCCTGCTGGCATACCTGTTGCCCACATCTCACAAAAAACAACAACATTTTAGTTGCTGCACCTTATTGAGTTAAAAAATGTGCAAATGTGGCACCCACTTCTTACACTAATTTCAAATTAGTGGTGTTTTCTCATTGCTTCATTTTGTTTTAGACAAAGGAGCTGTCCAGCACCTTGTAGAGTTGTAGTGAAACATAATGAATCTTTGTTGAATAAGGAATAAGGAATCTTTGTTGAACGGCCTAGATTTGCAGCAAGACCTATGTCTTGCTGCAAATCTAGGCCTATCAACAGAGAATTCTTATCTTTCACTACAGCTTTACAAGGTGCTGGACAGCTCCTTGATTTAAACCCTGTTTAGGATTTGCAGAAGAATCTTTGCAGGAATAAAGCAAGCTATCAGAGATTTAGGGACAGATTTATCACAGAAATTACATTTTATCGTAGTAAAATTCTGCCACTCTTTAATTCTATTGGATTATTAGAGGTTGGTGAATTTTGATACCCATTGAAAAATCTGCCTCTGAATCTCCGAAAAACTGCCACAATCAGCTGCTAGTGTCTCTTAGGGGGTTATTTATTAAGCTCTGAATTTTTCATATCAAACTTTTAAAGGGGAAAATACAATTTCTTCAAAAAAGAAAACAACTGGAAGATTTTCTTGCGTTGTGTGGTTTTTCCAAACAAATCGTAGCTTTTGGGCAATTTTACAAAATATTCGTTGGTTTCAAGAGCAAAATCCTATATGATTTTATTGTGACTTTTTCCGCACAAGAAACATTTGTAAAAATAGATGTAATAGAAAATATAAGGAATCATGTGGGGAGAATATATTTTGTCAGGTTACTTTGAGCCAGACTGTGGTAGTAGGAATCATATTATCTGTAATATTGCCCTAATTAATACTATACTCATCCACTGTTTTTCATATTTAAATTATCAGAAGGCCTATGTGTTGATAGGATTTGATTGTACTAAAAGTGCCATATAAGACTTATAACAAAGGCAAGTGTTTTATTTTCTTAGCTTAGCCTTCAATAACCATTGGGCATAGATGTAAAACATATATATTCTTACCTGTTTGAGACAACCTTTGACGTTTCATAGTCAGGGTCTACCCAGGAAACAAGTACAGACTGAGAAGATATGACTCTAACACTGACATCTTTTGGTTCCACGAAATGTGTTTCCTCTGAAATTACATTTTAACATTAATGTTAGACATTCCTAAGGAACAAACATTCCCACATTTAATAATTTCTGGTTCAAAGTCTGTCAGGCAGGTCAGGCCAGAGAACCACAGGATCTCCCAGTGGTCCATGGTCCTAGTGGGCCAATTTGACAATATTTAGTTAATATTTTGTATTTCCATGACAGGAAAACACACCTATTGTTTTATTATTATCAACAGGTATTTTTAGAGCGCCAACATATTGCCCAGCACTATATATATATATATATATATATATATATATATATATATATATATATATATATATATATATATATATATATATCGTCATCTATATCTAATTGTTGTGCTAGTGTAGGCGCTTGGGGGCAGATTTACTAAAGGGCGAATTGTCGTCAGCGACCGTTTCGCACCCATCGCAACACTCCGACCAGGCACAAATGCACTCAGACTACGCCAATTCACTTAAATGCGGAGTTTCGCTGTGGTTTTGTTGTGGTTTGTATAGTTGTATAGACGTCTTTATGTTAAATGTTGGTGCATATACAAATTACACTTTTTAAAATACATGTCCAGGAGACAATAGAGTTATTCTAATGCCCTACACATGTGCCCACTGTAAAATGAATGTTCCATATGTTTGCAAACCGGTTGGAAAACCGGTTACCCAAAAAAAGTTAAAGTTAGGTCTTTTACTGGCAATCAGGCTGAAAAAAGGAAAAGACGCCAGCGTTTTTTGTGATACAGAATATAATGTAAGTGACAGAAGATTGAGGAAGATCAAGCTACTTTAATGCACATTGTCTGGTGTAAGATGGTGGCGAAAGAGGTATTGTTCAGTAAATCTGCACTGTAGTAAAGACCGTTCGCCAGAGCAAAAAGTCGCCTGGCCAGTGTGAATGATCGCTAGCGCCAGTCTCTTTCGCTAGCGAATTGGCGCCTGGACCCATTAGTAAATCGGCAATGTCCCTGCGGGCGGTAACGCTAGTGAATTGTTGCTAGCGTTAGCCATTTCGCCCTTTAGTAAATCTGCCCATTGGTGTCAGGTTCAGTCTAACATTGAATTCTCTATCAAAGCCCATATTGACACATTTGTAGTGATGGGCAAATTTGGGGTGTTTCGCTTCACCGAAAAATTTGCGAATTTCCCACAAAACAGCGCCGGCATCTCGTTTTTGACGCTGGCGTCCATTTTTTTTTGAGCCAGCAAATTTTCACTGCAGTTTATCAAATTTATTCGCCAGGTGTCCTTCAATCAATGAAAGTTGTAGATCAGAAGAAGATGAAGGCTAGCAGTATAGTTTATGTAGGCAAAGCCTTTTGCTTGGCTAGGATAGTTAATGAAAAGCTATAGGTATGACATCCCTGGGTACTGAGGCTTGTGTTGGACAGCAGATAAGGTTATACAGTTATACAGTACTGAACAATTGTGGAATTTTGACTAGGTCAAAAATAGGGATGCACCGAATCCACTTTTTTGGATTCGGCCGAACCCCCTTCACGAAGGATTCGGCTGAATACCGAACCGAATCCGAACCCTAATTTGCATATGCAATTAGGGGTGGGAAGGGGAAAACATTTTTTACTTCCTTGTTTTCTGACAAAAAGTCACGAAATTTCCCTCCCGCCCCTAATTTGCATATGCAAATTAGGATTCGGATTCGGTTCGGCTGGACAGAAGGATTCGGCCGAATCCGAATCCTGCTGAAAAAGGCCGAATCCTGGCCGAATCCCGAACTGAATACTGGATTCGGTGCAGCCCTAGTCAAAAGCTTCTTTGTAGAACAAAAAAGAGAAAAATTGAGTTTTAGAGAATGTCTATTTGCAAAGTAACTATATTTCTGGCACTAAAATCAAGGATTACAAGAAAAAGCAGAGATGAAAAATGTCTGTAGTTGGGTAAATTGTCATTAACACTTGATTGCGCAGTTGAACATATCAGCACATCTTGCAAAATAAAGGAAATAGACATCCTCCAGGGACAGACATCTTACATACAGAGCTCACAAAAAGCCAAATATGTTCTGCATAAATGTCAACAAGAACCTAACAATTTCCTGAAGCATCAAAGGGGCTATTAAAGATATTTTCTTTGAAGGAGTCAAACAGAGTGTGTTGGCAGCAATTCATAAATTTCAGCTCCCCTGCTGTGTCCCCAAATGCCAAAGATATAATCCCGAGAGCATGGCAGCTGTTAACCTACTGTGCACGTAAAACGCATTTAACCAATACAAACGTTGCCTTTCTTTAATAAAACATTGTGCCTACAGGAAAATACAGGGCATTTCAATAAAAGGTTGTATGGTGTTGGCCTTGTACTAAAGAAGTTTCAAATAAAAGTGGCATATAAAGGCCTTCCCACTGTTGTTGTTGTCATGTGGTGTATATTTTAGAAGAGCACCGCAGGCAGCCCCTAATAAATAAGACAACACCTGCATAATTCTTTGTAGTACATTTTAATGAGCAAATATATGAGTGTTATAGCAGAATGCAGTTAATATATGCATAAATTGACCCCACTGTGCTATAAATTCCAATAAGTTGTGTTCAGAATAGTCACGGTCGCAACAGTTCACAAACGTTATGTAGAAATGTAGATACAGCTAAAGAAATATAGAATGGACAAATTGTTTATATGGGGGATATGTTTATATCAATTCGTTTGTCCCATTTTATTTCCAGTGATAAATTACATTATTGATTTCCTCTGAGCATATGGCCACCAATGAACCATCAACGACAAGTAAAAACACATGCTGAGAATCTGGCATGGAGATTTGTTAAAAGAAAAACACCTGTTTAGATTATTTTTGGTATTCTTTGATTATTTAATACAATCTGAGACAGACTCAAAAAAAATCCATATTTCTGTCACGTCTGATCTTTTCTTTCGAATCTTTTGTGCTTGTGCCGTTTAACTCCCAGCATCCTGTGCCTCGTTCTGTGGCTTTAGTACTACTGTTTGGCTGGATATCAAAGAAACAGGCTTACATACCTGGAATTTTAAGCTTTGTAACAGCTGCCCGATATACTGGCTGGCTTTTCCTCTGAGAATTCATTGACGGGAGTGAGACCACATGCACTGACTCAGATGCTGTAGAAAGCAGGAAAAAGAGAAATTAAATCTGTTAATGCAAACAAAATGAATCTGAAAAAAGTGTTGGAAGGTGAACAACTCCTTTAATAAAAAATGATTCAATAAATGCAACCCATTTCGACTCACTTACTATCTATTCTTAAATGGGACCTGTCACCCAGACATAAAATGCTGTATTATAAGTCCTTTTCAAATTAAACATCCATAACTGTTATAAACGTGTTAAAAATTCTCAGCTGTCAATCATATATTGTCATGTAGTTCTCAGTTTGATTACAAAAGTGTGGGTTACTTTGTAGTGAAATTATTCTACTGTTGCAGATAATGCATAGAGTGGTGGAATTACACAGCCTATAATATGTCCGTTCAGACTTCCATAATGCAAGATTAGCAGTTTGATCACTATTACAGCCTGTAAAACGGATTTAAAAATTTCAATTTACCACGTTGCTTATTATCTTGGTTCTGAATACTTGGCTTAAGAGGAGCATAATTTATCTTCCTTGCACTCTCTCCAGGACTGGGCGAAAAGCCTCGAAATCTCCGTGTAGTTCTTAGTCCCAATCCTTGTAGAGCAGATGATCTTGCACCAGCTGGTTGAGGGCGTACTCGGAATATTCTTCTTGGGGCCTTCCTTTCTTAAAAAACAACAGGCAAATATAAGTGAAACTTGGAACACATCAAAAAGGCACATATTTCTGTAAATACTGTATGTTATTTTATTTTACTTTATTTGAAGGAACGGAACTGCTATACTATGTTTTTATACTGGTATTATCTTCCATTTATCAGTTCTATGATTGCTATTCTAGTCTTTGTTTACATACTTGCACTTCCAAAGGTTGTATGCTGTAAGATAAGCAACAGTCCTATTTGTAAATGAAGTATATTGTTCTGAGGAATTCCTCATTGATTTCAATTCACATTGAAACACTATTATAACAACATAATGACCTATATTAAGCTGCCAAATTGTAGTAAAACCTATCAATCAGTAGCGCTAGTGCATAAATGCCGGTATCAATATTTTGTCTCTTTCACAGCATTGTCTCACATTAGTTAGACTACAGGGGTTTAAATAAAATCACGATCAAGAACCGCTACCCCCTTCCTTTAATTTCTGAGTTATTTGACCAGGTCAAAGGTGCCAAGGTCTATACCAAGCTTGATCTTAGAGGTGCCTACAATCTCATTCGTATCAGAGAGGGGGATGAGTGAAAAACTGCTTTTAACACCAGGGATGGCCACTACGAATATTTAGTAATGCCCTTTGGGCTCTGTAACGCCCCCGCAGTCTTTCAAGAATTTGTCAATGACATCTTTCGAGACCTGCTGGGGGTATTCATAGTGGTATACCTTGACGATATTCTTATTTTCTCTTCTAATCTAAGTGAACATCGTAATCATGTTTGGGAAACTTAAAAAGGCTAAGGGAAAATAATCTGTATGCGAAACTAGAGAAATGTACCTTTGAAGTCTCTTATGTCCAGTTTTTGGGGTTTATTATTTCCAGCAAGGGGCTAGAAATGGATCCGGGCAAGGTGAGAGCTGTCCTGGATTGGGCCCAACCCCTTTTGTTGCGAGCAGTTTAAAGGTTTCTTGGTTTCGCCAATTATTATCGTCAATTCATCAAGAATTTTTCTCTTATTGTTGCCCCCATCACAAATTTAACCAAGAAGGGCGCTGATCCCAGCATGTGGTCTCCTGAAACATTACAAGCTTTTGAAACCCTCAAAAAAGAGTTCATTTCTGCCCCTATCCTCCAACACCCCGATTCCGCACTCCCTTTCATTGTAGAGGTAGATGCCTCTGAGGTAGGAGCTGGGGCAGTCCTTTCTCAAAGGCACCCGATAACCAACAAAATACATCCTTGTGCCTTTTTTTCTAAGAAGTTTTTACCTGCAGAGGTAAATTACGACATAGGGAACAGGGAGTTGTTGGCTGTCAAACTGGCCTTTGAGGAATGGCGCCATCTTCTAGAAGGTGCTAAACATTTGGTGACGGTCTATACCGACCATAAAAATTTACTGTATATTGAATCAGCTAAACGCCTAAATCCAAGGCAAGCCCGGTGGGCTTTATTCTTCTCTAGATTCAATTTTTCGTTAACTTGTCGGCCTGGTTCCAAAAATACCAAGGCGGATGCACTCTCTAGGAGTTTTGAATCCATTTCCTCTGACTCTAGTGAGTGCACTCCCATCATTCCCAGGGAAATAATTGTTGCAACCTTGGAGTCTGACCTCTCTTCCTTGTTGTCCCCTTTACAGTCATCTGCTCCTGCTGAAACCCCATCTGGTAAATGGTTCGTTCCTGAGGAGCTTAGAGAACAAGTGCTAGGAGAGGTTCATGATTCTAAAGTGGCAGGTCATCCAGGTATTACAAAAACCATTTCTCTTTTATCCCGTCATGTCTGGTGGTCTTCCTTCAAACAGGATACTAAAACATTTGTCAATTCCTGTACAGTCTGCCAAAGGTCTAAGTCATCTCATCATCTGTCCCAGGGTCTATTAAACCCCTTACCCGTCCCAGAGAAACCGTGGTCTCACATTTCCATGAATTTTATTGTGGAGTTGCCCCCTTCTCAGGGTAAGTGATTTGGGTGGTGGTCGATAGGTTCAGTAAAATGGCTCATTTTATTCCTCTTCCACATCTCCCTTCTGCTAAAACCCTGGCTGACTTATTCATAACTCATATTTTTAAGTTTCATGGTTTTCCTGAAAATATTGTTTCTGATAGGGGGTTCAGTTTGTTTCAAGATTTTGGTGTGCTTTCTGTTCCTTGGTGGGTACTGAATTGTCTTTTTCCTCTGCCTATCACCCCCAAACTAACGGTCCCGAAAGGGTGAACCAGTCCTTTGAGCAGTATCTCAGATGCTATGTGTCCGATAACCAGTCCACATGGTCCGAACTGCTACCCTGGGCAGAATTTGCATACAATAATGCTACCCATTCCTCCTCAGGAGAGTCTCCTTTTTTTGTTGTCTATGGTTTGCACCCCATAGCGTTTTCTTTTTCTGACTCTAATTCCCCTATACCCTCTGCCAATTCTTCTGTCCTGAAATTTTCCGAAATTTGGTCTCAAGTTCATAATTCTTTATCCGCAGCTTCCCTAGCTCAGAAAAGAGCTGCTGACAAATCCCGTAGGGAAGCACTCCAGTACAAGGTGGGAGATTTAGTATGGTTGTCGACAAAGAATATCAAGTTGAAGGTTCCCTCTCCTAAACTGGGTCCTAGGTTCATTGGTCCATACCCCATCATTGCAGTAATTAATCCATCTTCTGTCCGTCTTCAGTTACCTCCTAATTTCAAAATTTCTAATTCCTTCCATGTCTCTCTTTTGAAGCCTGCCAATAATTCTCGTCATCTGTCTGTTCCTCCCCCAGTGTTGGTTGAAGGTCAGCCTGAGTATGAGATCCAAGAGTTCCTCGACTCCCGCCTCATGAGGGGTACGTTACAATATCTTACCAGGTGGAAGGGCTTCGGTCCTGAGGAGAACTCTTGGGTCTCAGTTGATGACATCAAGGCTGACCGCCTCAGGAGGCAATTCCATGCTAAGTTTCCTGAGAGGCCTGGGGGTCCAGTGGCCCCCCCTGGAGAGGGGGGTAATGTGAGGAATCCTTAACCTGGTGGTCTAGTGGTGGTGCGGCGGGGACGCCCGCCGCACCGTCCTTCCTCTTCCTAATGCGTGCGCACTTACGGTTTTTATAGGCGCATGCACGCTGGCGTGATTACCTCAGCGAGCAATGGCGCGAAATTCAAATGGATTTAAAGAGACATTTTCTTCCTTGTCATTGCCCGTGATAAGATTTGTTCCTGGTGCTGTTAGCTATTGCTATTCCGTTTGAATCTGATCCTGATTATCTGTTTTGACCCCTGCCTGCCTGTTTGACTATTCTGATCTCTGGAACCTGACCCTTGCCTGCCTTCGACAACTCTTCCTGCTAAATCCCTTGATTGACAACCCGGTTTGACCCTTGCCTGCCTGACAATTCTCAATATCTGCCTGCCTCGATCCTGCCTGTCTGACGATTCTCTTGCCTGCTCCATTTGTACCGTGACCATCGGCCTAACTGACTTTTACAACAGTAGTGCCCCTTTGCTTGCCAGAACTCCTCGCTTTGCTCCTCTCAAAAAGTCCAGCTGGCATCTGAGTACGCTGAAGCCTCCTCCCGAAGCCAAAGGCGGTCACACTACTGGTGAAGCCGAGCCGAGTCCAGGGAGCTTGGCATTAGTTCTGGTTTAGGGTGCCGACTGTGACAGTGACACATGGGTTTGTGCCTACAATCTTACAGTATTATGGTTGTGACATCATATAGCCATTTCAGTGATCCACCAAAAGTTCCATAAAAATATATTCCTCCGTTGTAAATGTGCCAGACATTCTAGATCAGCAGGTTCTCTTTTAGAAGACCGCATTGTTTCCATATTGGACTTAGTAATAATAAAGTCAGAAGAGCAGACCTGATTTAATTCCTTATTTTGACAAATAATATTTCAAATTTCAATATTTTTTAAGAAAAATGATTCAACTTACTATATAGTCTTAAAGGGGACCTATCACTCAGACATAAAATGTTGTATTATAAAAGTTCTTTTCAAATTAAACATGAACCCCAAATTCTTTTTTTATTAAAACATCCATAACTGTTATAAACTTGTTTAAAATTCTCTGCTGTCAATCATGTATTGTCAACTATATAGCGCCTGCCCCTCCTCTATGCTCAGGCAATTACTTGTACTTTCAATTCTGCATTTCCTAGATGTCCTGTCCGTGTCCTTCCTTACCATCTAATTGTGTAACAAATGCTTGGCAATGTGTATCAGGTGCCCCTTTCTGGCATATAAACAAGATTTTGGCATGAAGCAAAGCTTGCCAAATGCAGTATTATGGTTGTGACATAATATAACTATATGCTGCATAATTTTTGGTTATCCACCAAGGTGAAAGCATATTCCTGCATTGTAAATGTGCCAGACATTCCTAGGAAGCCATTTCCCTTTCAATAGACCACATTATTTCCACATTGAACTTAGTAATAGTAAAGTCGGCAGATCAAACCTAAGTTTAATTCTTTATTTTGTCAAATAATATTTCTTTCCAATATAAATGATACCATTTTTTTCTTTTCAACACACAGTAAAATTAGGATTACCACATTAATAAAATATCCTAAATTGGTTTATACCTCAAATACCCAGCATGTGAAATTCAAACAAAATCAGCTGAATTCTTTCCATTGTCAATGCTTATTCTACGATTTCCTAGTAAGATAATACCATGACAATTCTAGCTAATACCAACCACACTGATAAATGCAGATCTGAAACAAAGTCTTAACTTGTCCCTGTTCAGTGAAATCCAACCTCAAGCTACATTCCATTATACATTATTGAACACACATCATATGGTTGGTGGAATAAAACCTGCAAAAGTACTGGTTTTGAGATGCCATAAAATTTTAAACTCTGAAGAGCTGATGAGAGCTGACTGAAGGCATTTACAAAGGACCCCACACCATATATTTATTATGCTTGAGGCATTTACAAAACTGTTAAATAGAAGGTGGTGATGATCCAAGAAATAAAATGTGGATGCTGGAAATGGCTACAGACTTGCCACTGGCTCCATAAACTTACTATTTCTAATGTATCTTCATGGCCCAAAAAGTGTAAATATTTGCCTGAACCTCTGCAAACCTCTTCATGAAATATTAGTAATGATATTTTTTTTCTTGGAAAATAAGTCTGCAATACAATTCACTTGAGCTGATCTGCTTACAAAAAAGTGAGTGTAAGGTAAACATTATTTTACAGAACAATACAGTATATTGGGTTTACAAACAAACACAATTGTCGTTCCAATTGGCTTGCCTTGTCTAGTAATCATAACTTTGCATCTCAGTTTTAAGAAATTGGTTCCTAAATGTTTTCTTCCTTGTAACCAATGAATGGATTTTAATTGAACAATTAAGTTGTGTTTTATTTTTAAGCAATTTAATACTGGCTATAACACAAGTGGAATTTAAAAAGAGTCTCAAATATACACATGTAGCTAGGGCTGCTGTCAAACTTGAGCAAAGTGTGTAAGCAATTCTTACCGTGCCTGAACAAGAACAAAACATTCAAAAAAAACACTGAAAAAGGCCAGATTTGATTAACACAGCCATGGAAGCATTCCTAAGAAGATATATTAAGAAACCACAAAAGATGTGTCACCATGGGTGTCCACAGAATAGGGGCCCCCTGGACTTGTACTTTATAGGGGGCCCGCAGCTCCCCAAAATTCCCCAGTCCTTCGCTAATTTAAATTTGATCTCTGACAAAGCTAAAATCCCTAACCCATCAATGTAATCTGTGTGATCATATGTAATGCTCACACGTAGTTTTGTTATTTTGCAGATTTCCCTCCGCTGCTTTCCATCTTGCTATAATATGCCATAATGCAGCTCATTAAAAAGTACACATATACACACATGGGGGGTTATCATATTGTGTAAAATTACGTAAAAAGCAGTGTAACATAAATAGTAAATTGAGGTGTGCATTTTGTTTTACATCTGCCATTTATTTTTGTCAGCATTTACAGAAAAGTAGGGGGACAACCTTGTGGTTCAGATGAACCCATATAAAGATGGAGCAACTCTTTGCAAACAATCTCCAACAAGAATGATTTAGACTTTACATATGCCCGTATATTCTAGGCTAAATTTTGGATCAATGACTTGCTCAACTGAAAGACAGCACTCCAGGTGGAAAAAATTGTGGTTTTATTCAGCAGGCTTCAAATCACGCATGGGATTCTTGTCCTTAATCATAGGCTTAAAAGCATTAGGCCATGTGTGTTTAACAGCCTGTTAAATAAAACCACCATTTTTTATCCACCTAGAATGCTGTCTTTCAGTTGTGCAATTATATGGTACGGTTGGGAATGCCGGTAACCCAGGAGATTGTGCAATTTAAAGTGTTTGGGGGAGACATCCTTGTATGGTGTTCTTACATTTTGGATTACTGCCTGACAAGATAATTATGATAAAGGAGATACTCAATACTTCAACACACTATTTAAAAAAAAAAGATGCTTCAGAGGAACAAAGTGAATGAAGAAATCATTAAAGCAGTGATGATTTCTGATATCATTCATCAATAACTATACTCAATGCCAGCCCCATTCTCCTCTACAAAACCATTTTTCCCTGTACATGACATTTTAAAGCAGTATTCTGAGTTTATTCTCCCTGAACTCTAAATGTATTAACTTACTCACTGTGTCCAGATATTAATGCAAAACAATGGCAGTTATCAAGAAATCAGATGCATGTGGTGCTCAGTTCAGCCTTTAAAGGCTTAACCAGTCATCCCACCAAACATGCCTCTTTTTCACTATGTTTTCTTGGTTCGATAATTGTTAATTTCTCCTTGGTTTTGCATTGGTATTTTCTAGGTATTCCAGTTCAGCATTGTGCAGAGTTTAGCCTAACCATTAAAGCAATAGACATCTCATTACAGGGCATCTCAGCTACATAGGCAAAAGCTACAGGCAAAAGTACCTACTCATTTACATGGTACAGAAGGACAAAATTTAAACAGCGCTTTTCTGTTTTGGTAGCAACTTGAGAACACCTAGGTATGCCGTTGCCCACAACCTGACCATGACCATAACATGGCCACACAGCATTCTGTGCTCCTGGTCACACTGCTGATCACATTCCCAGCTCTGCTTACTACTTAATGGAGGCAATTAATTTCAATTTGGATAGAAATTAGAGAGTCACTGGGCTGTGGCTGCAGGTGATGGGATAAGGAAGTAGGCTTTCTACTAATGAATTCTTTCAGTTGACGGAGCTAGTTGACAGGACATTTATGATTGGTGTGGCAGGGTGCAAAAAGCAAAAAACAGATACAAGCCACCATGCTTTCGACAATATGTTGTATTCATAAGGGGTGGCCTGGGAAAGCACATAAGTGACCACCATCCCGGTTCATAACTTGTATTATTGTAAAGAACTGCCCCCAGGGGAGTTTCTGCCATGTGCAAGGTGAGCACATTGCTTCAGGCGGCAGTTCCCCAGAAATTACAAGGGGCAGCACAAAGCCGCTCCAGGTAATTTTAAGAACCGAAAAGCCAGTTATTAAACCAAAAATACGTCTTTTCTAGCAGAGAGAGCACAACTTCACTCTCTGTATTAGAGATGTAAACCCCACCCCAGACCCCCTCTGGCATACAAACGTCGCCTCAGGCAGCTTTAACACCTGAAAGTCCCTGACTGCCCCAGTGTGGAAAATTCGTTTTTGCAGTCTGATGGCCAGGTTGATAGAGAAAAGCCAAGTGAAGCTCTGCCTTTAAAGGAAGGACATGTAGAGAATCAGAATCAGGCACAGAATCAGGTTGTCAGGTCAATAGGAGGAAAGAAAAAAAAAAGAAAGGCAAATAAGTTTTCGCTGCAGTTTTATCCCCAAAAGGTGAATGGGAAGTGGAAATGCAGGACCACTCCATCCAGGGTAATTCTGAGGCTACTTTGGAAGGGGAAATCACTGAGGAAGAGGGGAAGAAATGGAAGGGTAGGATAGAGGATGAGGAGGAATGGCAGTCTGAGGAGGAAATTTTGGTTCTAATGGATGAAGGCTGTTCCTCTGGTTTGGGGAAGTATCAGTGTAAAAGGAGTAGGGAAAAGATGTTAGGGAAACAGGCTAAATTCCCAAGGTGCCACAGCAGCAAATGAACTTCTGTAAAATAAATGTGTGCAGAATTATTAACAAAATGTAAAGGGCCCAGGCCTATGTTTTCATCTTGATTCCTGAATTCATATAATATGCAAATGTAATTATCTATTGTTTGCTGTTTATGGATTGTATGCTTTTTTTTGTTAATTATTTTATCATCACTTGTTTAAACATGCAAGTTTGGGAGTGCAAAAGAGCCCTGTCCTTGGCTTGATAGCACTTCGCTGTATCACTGAATCATATTATGCACCAGAATAAAGCTGTGATTTTCTAAATTTATATATACACATATATATATAGATATATATATATAGAAATGTTCCATAAGCATCTACAAATGGTAGATTACTAAATGTTATTTGGTTGAGAATTACAGAAAAAAACTGTTGTGTCCACAAATAACTTATCTGTTCCAAGTCCTTTAACCCTTTCAGTACCATGTGATGTACAGTATACAATATACTTTGGTTATTACACAATCACGCCAACCCTGTACATTGTGTGGTTTTGGGTACAACTTTGAGCTATTCCATGCTAATTGTTTACTGTCAACATGGAGAACTGCCTATATAAAAAGTACCAGGCCTGGACTGGCAATCTGTGGGTACTGGCAAATGCCAGAACGGCTGTTGTAAGTTGCCATAGACTTAGACATAGATTTGCCACACTGATCGTGGCGAAAATGTTTTGACCACGTCCATTTTTGTGGCAGAAAAACCCTAATTACCATGTCCATTTTACAAAATGAAAGTTTGATCACATTTCTGTGATTTTTATGTTATTACAGTTTTGCTAATGTAGGCGAATTGCCCTTTTAGCTGCAAATCATAGTTTCCCCTGCTTATCTTAAATTGTTACAATTGTTGGCCCTGAGAGAAGGTATGTCTCACCCATAATGTTCTATAAGACAGAGCAGATGTGGAGAATAATAGGGGCTGTGTTCACTAACGCTGAAAAACCAGCACAGGTGCTGAGTCATCACCTAGTATAAAGGGATTGAGCGAGGCGTGAACTCTCTGTCCTACTGCTTAGGAAAAATAAAAATAAATAAGACCATGAGTAAAATATCTACTTGCTGCCTGTAGTTGTCTTATAATGGCTGAAGTGCTTCCAAAGAGCAGGTATCATAGATATTCAGACTGACAGTGTGCTGGTTTAGAAGAATTAACTTTATTTTGTTGCATAAACTGTGAAAACCACAATGTCTTGTTTTGTGGAACTCTGCTGTGAATAAAGCACAAGTGAATACACTTGAACTTTATACAGTAAAGCGTCAACCTCATTAGTTAGGTCCTTCTGGGACTCCCCCAGCTTATGTTATCTTAAATAGGCAGCCAGTGGAATGAGAGGCAGAAAAATGCACAAATGGAGAAGTTGCAGGCAGAGGAATACAGACATGAGCAGGCAATTTTTTTTCTCTTTCTCATTTTTGCATTTTTTTTTCCAGATCAATCCTCCGACATAACAAACATTTATGGGCAAAATTCATCTTGTTCACAAACATGTCACTTGTCGCCTATATTTTTATAATAATGGAAAGCTGATCTGTTGGAGGTCTGAGGTTAAAAGTTACCCCTGCTTTTTATCATGAGTTTGCTTACTTTGCACAATCTTTTGGGACATGTGCCAATCCTATTCTCCAGACACATGCTAGCAAAAAAGAGATAAGTAAGGTTCAAAGCATTTTCCCTGTATATCACACAGAAGAGTATGATGGGCAAATGGAGAAAAACATTTGTTACATATCAAGCCAGTGTCTCAAACTTTTACAGTTAAATTCAACAGCTATTAATCCCTCAATGAATTCCCATAAAGAATTGAGTGGGCTATTATAAAATGCACACTACACCCAATAAAATGCTTTTCTTTCAGTTCCCAAGAGTGTACACTGCAGGAAGTTGAAAACGTGCACTATAATATATCGTTATCAATATATTTATATATATATATGTATATATGTGTGTGTATATATATATATATATATATATATATGTATATATGTGTATATATATATATATATATATATATATATATATATATATATATATATATATATATATATGTGTGTGTGTATATATATATATATATATATATATAGTTTTTGTGTGTATGCACTCTTACCAGATTTGTAGTTGCTTCGGGTGCGTAGGTCAATATTGGTTATACAAAATGATAGAAGGAGTGTGAGTCCTTCTATCATTATATATATATATATATATATATATATATATAAATAAATATGTATATATATATATATATATATATATATATATATATATATATATATATATATATTGTAGTCCCATGCTGGGTATATCACTTTATGATGCAGTCACATTTATTTTTGGTATAATTGTTAGCATTTTCATCACTGGCCTACACAGACAGGCTGCAGGTCCCCTAGTTTAATTGAAAAGTATAGGTATCCTTTGATTTCTATGCAGATATAACTGAGGCACTAATTGCCCAACAGTACCATGTTTAACACCAGTTTTTTTTGCCATCACCTTCCATTGTAATTCTCTATATAGACCTCAGCCCAGAGCTGCACCCTTATCCACTGTAGGTCAAGCTTTCTTCTTTACCGGTCCTTTGCCATTTTGTGTCAAGGTACATGTGTCAAGGTACATGTCCTTGTTCTTCTACTACAGCTGTCAAGGGAAACATTTGAAAACAGATGAGCTCCTTCCAAAATATTGCTTTACACTTTTGTGAGTCGGTATTCTCAATTAGCCCAGTACTGACTGTTCTTGAGTCCCGCTCACCACGCTACCTTAAGGTACATTACTAGAATACCAAAATGTCTACTTTGGGGGTCTGGGGTTTAGTACAGGGTATACAAAGAGAAGTCAATAACAGTAAATTTATAGTCTGAAGTCTGAAGACTGAGTATGTGATTTTCTTGATGTACTACTTGATGTCCAGGTTTCTCTGCCAAGTTCTGCCTTTAATGTTGGCATCCTGGCATTGACCATTGCTTGCTGACAGACTTTGCTTGGACTATGGGGCAAATTCACTAACCTCCAAAACATTTGCCAGCAACGGCTTTGCTCACAGAGCAAAACTTCACCAGACGTTGATTCGCCAGGACAACGCTAATTCACTAAAATCCGAAGTTGTGTCCAGGGCGCTGAACGCTGGCGAAGTTGCGCTAACGTTACTGCACCAAGCGAAGCAAAGTTGCGCTAGCGTTGCCTAATTTGCATACAGCCAGAAGTTAAAGTTGATTGGACGTATATGTTGCAGCAAATACAGTACACTACACACGCCCGGGAAACCTTAATAAAATAAAGTTGTTATATTGCCCTACACATGAGCCCAGTGTATAGTTAATGTGCCATATGTAAGGAAATGTAGGGAGGAAGCCCGTTACCCCGAAAAAGAATTATGCTATTTTTGAGCCTATCACCCTGAAAAAGGAAAAGATGCTAACTTTTTTTGGGACTTAGAAACATTTTCAACTATGTTTTGAGGAAGTCCTATCTACACTATTGCACTTCATCTGGTCTGAGGTGGCAAAGGCAAGTCTGGCGCAAGAGATAACGTTCAGTAAAATCTGAATTTGAGTAGTTACGTCCATTCGCCAGAGCGCAAATTGGCCAGGCGTTAGGGAGCGAAGTACCGCTAGAGTTAGGGAGCGAAGTTACACCATTATTAAATCAGAGAAGTACTGAAATGACATCACGCTGGCGTATGTTCGCCAGTGTTAGTCACTTCGCCCTTTAGTAAATTTGCCCCCATGTCTGGCTTTGCTTGGACTATGTCTGGCTTGTGTATTGTTGCCTATATACATAATAAATTTAGCATATGCCTTTAGTATGCTGAGAGCTGATCTTACATTGACTTGACCCATGCATCCTTGCCACTTTGTGATGTATACTTTGGGCTTCAAATAAATCACTGTTTGGACACAATTACAATTTACAGGTGTGCATCTGAATTTCTTTTCCATGCATCCTTTTTAGTCCTGGCCAGAAGACCTGACTCTAGGAATTTTTCTGAGGAAAGCTGGAAAAATCCTAATATCCTTTTACATATAGCAGCAGCTTGGCATTCAAGTCTTCACTGTGTACAGTATGTTATCTGGTTGGGAACCAGTCACAGTTTGTTACGATAATAAAGAACAAACCTGTTCCAAGAACTTTAAAGGATAAACAGATGGGATTGGTAACTATTCTTTTTGTATTTTAGATCAATGGCAGGTTCTTTAAAATACCAATCCAAAATAATGACTAAGAATTTCCAATGTCTCAGAAAGGCTGTCTTCATACTGTAACAGCTAGTTAAAAAAAAAAAGCTTAAAAGACAATATGCTGAAAATCATTTCTGGAAAACATTGGGTTTCAATTAAAAAGTTGAAATCTTGGTTACAGTATTCGTCAGTAAATAACTAAGGAGGTGTCATGTCTACAAATGCGGTGATCTTTAGCAAATTATAATGATTTGAAATAGAGTTTGTGATGACCATTTATTGTATTACTATTCCCACAAAACATTTCCAGATCCTACTGCATACTTAGAAACACTTAGTCTTGGCCCTGAGATTAAGAGTTTGAACCAAGGTTTCATGGTTTTCGTCCAATTCTCTGGGGCAGATTTATTGTAGATCCAACTGGGGAATTAAGAAGGATTCCCCAGCTGCTTGATCTACTTTGCCATTTGACATCACTTTTTTGAGTTCAAATTTTCCAGTGAGTCAAAGCTGATAGATGAGTAAATTTGCCTTAATGTGTTTGACTGCTTTGAGAAGCCGAATACATTCATTGGGTGTCAGTACACAGTGCTGTGTGTTCCACACTGGAACTATGATTATATATATATATATATATATATATATATATATATATATATATATATATGTCTCCAATGGTGACGGCACTCCATAATCAGCCAAACAGGACAACTTAGTAGATAATTCAAAGGTTTATTGGTGAACCAACGTTTCAATTCCGCACAGGAATCTTCGTCAGGGTGAGAACAGTGCCAAACACAGATAGCCAGTATATAAGCAGAAAATGGCGCCAAATACTCGTTGCTAGGGTGCCTAGCAACACATGTGAAGGAGAGAAGAGAGTGTACATGTGATAGAAATAAAGAAGACACGCAACAATCAT
>CM076681.1:102641428-102663928 GCA_038501925.1 Xenopus petersii | reverse complement strand
TGCTAATGAACTTTTAAACTAACCGCTAAACATTGTTGCTAAACACTGGCTACTTATGTTGCGCTGCTGTTGCTAATACCAACGTGAGTCTATATAGTTTTTTAGATTTGTATAAGCCACGCTTGTGTTTTACTTTACTTTGTTTTTGTATATATCCACCCTCTAATGGAAAATCCCCAATTTTCGTCATTGTGACGTCACACTGCACTGTTTCCCGCCACATTAGGGTTTAAATGTTTGGTGTGTGTCTGCATATTCACTTTGAGAAAGGCTTGAGTGCAAGTCGAAACGTTAGTCGTTTTTTGTTTAAATAAACACTTTTTGACCTTGTAAGTCCTGTGAGTGCGAGCTTTTCATCTTTCTATATATATATATATATATATATATATAGTAAAAGGGGGATTAGCACTCAGTTGAAGTGAAAAATTAAAATTTTGCTTTTATTTTTCAAACAAGTTTATATCTCAATCAGACGTTTCGGACCCAACATGGGGCCCTTTCTCAAGGATGATCCTTGAGAAAGGGCCCCATGTGTATTTGAAACGTCGGATTGAGATGTATACTTGTTTGAAAAATAAAAGCAACATTTTTCACTTCAACTACAGTGAGTGCTGATCCCCCTTTTACTATACAAGTTATTTGATCTTGCACCACTGAAAATACGGTAGGATTCTTCCTTGTATACTGTATAAATGGGCTTGTCTAAGTGTCTTCTTGTAGACAAGGAGAGTTTAATGGCATAGGGGTGGTATTTTGCACCATGTCCCCATATGATTCAAGTCACTGAATTAGTTCATACTGTCTGATCTCATGCTCCCTAGAGATATTTTTAGACCACAGCATTTTCTGTCATGAGCTTGGTGCCATGTCTAGTTCCCCCAATGCAAGAATGATGCAGACAGAGTGTCTGACTACTTCACTTCCTCTCCTTGTCTCATGGCAGCCTGCTGTTAGTGTTTTTTCAGTTGACTAATGGGGTGGACTTATCACAATGTCCCCTCAAAGGATTTGAACCAACTCAGAGCTGAATCCAAACCCTGATTTTCATATACAATCTAGCAAAATCCCAGATCAAAGCAGCATGTGGAAAATGATCTCTACCTTCCTTTGTTACTTGGTCTACATTCAGATTTGGATTTGTTTTGGCCAGACACTGCCTAAAAAAGGTCTGATTCCTGAACTGAATCTGTGATTTAGTGCATCCCTAATTTTTTCTGAAAAAAAAGCTATGACCAGTAAAGCATTTAACACCCTTTTTTTTACTACAGAATTAATTCAGACATATCTCAGGCATCTGCTTACAAAAGCAAGGACTTCTCAACTACAACTGAGCATTGTTGTGTTCAGAATAATAGCAGTGTTTTAAAAAAAGTGAATACGGTTCAAATTCCTCATAATAGCTAGCTTTCTTTTCTCAACAAATCATTAAGGGCCAGTGCCAACAACAAACATATTTTATGTTCAAAATACCTTAGAGGGGTGATTCTTGGCATTTGGAAACTCAGGTGTGGGTGCCCACGCTTGTTGGTTTGTTGCATGGCAGTTATGGGCAGGGTGACAAAATATGTGCCATTACCCTCAGGGTTGTAAAGGCTACTGCTGCTTTGATGTATACACTAGATTTCAGACAGGATCTGGGATGTCTGCTCTGTTATAATCCTAGCAATTAAATAAGTTGTCTGAATTTTTTAAGGGAACACAGGGCTGACACTTTCTTAGGTGCTTTATCTGTTTTATCAATATTTAGCCCAAAATAGCCCTGTTGTTTTAACTGGCAGGCAGGTGCTCATTTTTTTTACATGTGTAGGGGACTGGTTTAGGTACCCTTTATTCAGGCACTCCCCTAAGGCTTTGGTAGCTAAGTGAGCCCTAATTTAGAGACCCAAATGTGATTCTATAGATGGGAAGCTATTTCCCTTTCCTGTTTTAAAGTATTGTCCTAGCAGTTTGGAAAATGGCTATTAGATGCCTGTTCTATTGTATAAAAGGGGAAGCACATGTGCTCTGTCTCTTTTCCTCATGGATTCCACCTGGGCAGGCAGGTGGGACATGATTGGAGCCTAGGTTAAGTCGGGCCTAGTAAATTGTAAGGATATAATACATGATAGATGACACTAGCTCTGATAGATAGGAGTAGGGTAGCGAGTGAGCAGCCTGAGCTCCACTGAGGACATTTAGTAAGAATCAGAGTTCGGGCTGTACTACCCCAGAGTAGGGACCAAGTGTACAGACTTATGGACTACTTATGAAATAAGCTACTGTTCAATGACTAACCCTTGAGGAGTAAAGCACCGAATGCTTGAATTTATATGTATGAGTACACATATTAAAATATTAAATTATACCCAAGAAGTAGGTTCATCAACACCCTGCCTCTAACATACGCAAGGGGCTACATCGGATGAATAAGAGTCACATGCATAATTTACCGATAAAACTAACTACTCCCTAAAGCGGTAAGCACCTCTATTTAAAGTCCATTTAACCTCCATTTAACTATCATCTTACACATGTAAAGAAGTGAATGCCACTCTGGGCAGTGAATACTGTAGAATGAATTAGATTAGATGGTGAAGAAAGTGTGCAGAACTCCCATTAGAAACCTAATTAGAAACCTACAGTAAGGGGCACATTTACTAAGCTCGAGTGAAGGATTAGAATAAAAAATACTTAGATTTTCGAAAGTTTTTTTTTGGCTACTTCGACCTTCGACTACGACTTCGAATCGAACTATTCAAACTAAAAATCGTTTGACTATTCGACCATTCAAGGCAAAGTACTGTCTCTTTAAAAAAAAACTTTGACTACCTACTTCACCACCTAAAACCTACCAAGCACCAATGTTAGCCTATGGGGAAGGTCCCCATAAGCTTTCCTAGCTTTTTTTGATTGAAGGGAAATCGTTCTATCGATGGATTAAAATCCTTCAAATCGTTTGATTTTCCTTCAATCGAACGTAATGCAGTAAATCCTTCGACTTCGATATTCGAAGTTGAAGGATTTTTTTAATTAAAGGAAAACTATTCCCCCCAAACAATGTAGGTCTCTATTAAAAGATACTGAGTAAAACAGCTCATGTGTAAAACCCTGCTTCATGTAAATGAACCATTATCATAATAATATACTTTTTTAGTAGTATGTGCCATTGGGTAATCATAAATAGAAAATTGCCATTTTAAAAAATAAGGGCCGTCCCCTGAGATCGTACGATTCACTGTGCACACATACAAACCACATGTTAGGTCACATGAGCCAATTAACAGACAGAGTTCTGCCTTTTGCTTCCTCACTTCTTCCTGTTACAGTTAGTGTTGTAGTATTTCTGGTCAGGTGATCTCTGAGGCAGCACAGATAGAGTCACGAAATGGTGGTTCAAGGCAAGAGATGTAAAAGGGCAATATTTATGTAAATATATATTCCAGTTTGGTAAGATTCTTTAATATGTCATTCAATTTGATATAAACTATTTGTTGCTTAAGTATTCATTTTGGGGGTATAGTTTTCCTTTAACCCTCGATATTCAATCAATAGTAAATGTGCCCCTAATTGTCTCTGCCTGTTTCCTAGCCAGACAACTATGCTTGGAAAACCAAGAAAATAGATATTTTAATTCCTCTTCAGGATCTATCTTCTTCTTTTAGAGCTCACACTGTGAAATAAAAGGATTTGCTTTTACACAGCATGTTGTCTTTCATAAGCAGTTTTGAATCATAAGGACTAGCTTTTTGACCAAACATGTTTATGTAGAACTAAACAAAATCAACAATTTCTGATGTGACCTAACTAACTTAGAGAAGAGTTTTGTTTCTTCTCCCCCCAAAGCTACAAAACTTTTCTTAATAAGTAGCCTAAAAAGGAATCTTTGATAACTGCTCACTGTATATTTTGTAGACATGTTTGTTTTATTTACCAATGATTTGCAGCATATATGAGCACAATTTTGATAACATCTTGTTCTGTATTAAAGGAGAAGGAAAGGTTTAATCACTAGGTGGTGCCAAATGTTAGGCGGGTGCTCCTGTTAGCCGAAAACTGCACCAGCTCAGGGTATTTCTGGAGGACCACCAGAGATTGATCTGCAGTAGAGTGGGAAGCCAAATTCTACGTATATATATATATATATATATATATATATATATATATATATATATATATACTGTGAAAGGCTTTAGCACACACTTCAAAAGTTACATACCTGGGTGCAGTTCAGAAATCAAATACCCAAAGGCAGAAAAAGCTGAAGCACACCAGGATTTTCTTCAAAAAGATAAAGCTTTTATTGCATCAATGTTTCGGCCCTCGCATGGAGCCTTTATCAAGATACAAACTTACACAAGTGAAAGGTTTTTAAAGACTCACCCAGCTAACACCCACCTCCCAAACACACCCCCAATGCAGGTGGACAAAATAATCAATTAGTGAACATTTTCTTTAGTGTGGCTAGATTTCATACCAGATGCAATCTGAAAGACAAAATGTATAATACCCTGAGTGCTAAAAGGTTATACCATGTATAAATATATAGAAAGTGCTGAATAATATATATTAAAATCTCATAAAAATTCAATTAAAAAAGTTTTTGTTAAATATAAAAACAAAGAATGGTAATGAACTGAATGCAGAAAATATTTAATACTGAATCTTATTAATATTCAAGTTAAACCTGAGCCTGTTATCTCTTATCCAAAAAAGGGGAAAAGGAACAATATTCGTTTAAACCACGTGGAGCTACAGTATCTAATGTTCTAATCCAATAAACCTCTTTTTGAAGTAGCAGTCTTAACTTGTCAGTTAGAAACTCTAACTGACAAGTTAAGAAGGGACAGTCAGGTTTAGGAACTTCAAGTGAAATTACTTACAAAAGCAGAACTATCAGCGAAAAACCATCAACATGACCTATAGGTAACTTTAAGGGGCAGATTTATCAAAGGTCGAGGTGAAGTTTTGAAGTGAAAAACTTTGAATTTTGAGCTATTTTTTGTGTACTTCGACTAGGGAATAGTCATACTTCAATTCAAAGTTGAATAAAACTTCGAAATTCGAAGGTTGCATTTTTTTTGAAGTACTGTCTCTTTAAAACTTCGACTTCAACCATTCGCCACCTAAAAGCTGCAGAAGTGCTATTTTAGCCTATGGGAGACCTCCTAGAACCTGTATGGAGGCAATTGGGGGAGTTTGGGAGATCGAAGGTCAAAGTTAAAAAAACTTTGAATTGAAGTACGATTCTAAGTAGGCTGAATTCGGCCCACTTCAACCCCAAAAACACTTCGACCTCCATTCAATTGGTCTTTTTGAATTTGAAGTTTGAAGTTTTTTTAACTTCGACCATTGACCCTTGATAAATCTGCCCCTAAATGTAGAATTATATTTTGACAAGAAAAATTTTAGTGTCAGTACCACTTTAAGACCTAAGGAACAAAGAAAAAGAAGGTAAGCAAACGGAATGTCAGAATAGATGTTTAGGGAGAGAAATTGACCAATAAAAGAAAGAAGAATCCATGCTTTGCTGGATATTCATATTATTTTGCATACGACCAGAGGAAACTGAAGACAAAGCAGAATGCAATCCCGACAAATTGGCAATTAGGCACATGGGAGGGACATGATTCCTGCAATATGCATAGCTCCAAAGTTGAATTATTGCACACATGGGAATGGAAGAAAAGAAATTGGGAGCTAAGAATTAATTGTGTGGCAGGAATCCAGCTACACCATGTTATTGCTATGTGCCTAGTAGGAAATGACAAAAATATATTCTCTTGTATTCTCTTGTTAATACAGTGTTCAGCTAAAGTGCAGGGCTTATATTATATGATGATCGAATGTCCTACAAATGTTCTTATTTTAGTGTAAGTTAATACAAATGGGAGAGAATACTCTGAATAAAAAAACAAAACCTCCTTTAAAAACTGTCCAAGGTCTTAACGAGACACTTTTTAAGATTCAAAAGAGTACACTGAACTTTTTGATACATTTCTGACTGAAGGTCAGAGTGCAATAATGTGATGCCTTAGGTAGTATTTTTCAATTGGTTCTATATTTAAAGTGTCTGCATCAGCATTTTCAAAATGGCTAATTTGTCATATTCATGGAGTGCAAATGCCTCTAGAGTACCTTACCTAATGTTCCCACAGACTCTGTCAGGCTGGTTGGCAAGATTATTTTTAAGATGGTGAGTTTTTTAAAATTCTATCTATCTGTCTGTCTGTCCTTCTCACTATTTATTGGTCATCAGAAAAATATGCAACAAAAAATTATTAGGACAAATGTTACTACTATTGCAGTTATCACTTGTATTTTGTCATATTTATATTCAATGTATACATCAATTCATTGAACAGTGCTGTGGAATATGTTGGTGCTTTATAAATATGTGTTTAAAATAGTATTAGTTAATCCTAGCTAATTGGCTGATTGCAAACTTATATTTGATAACTTGTGCTGTAAGCTAAACCAACATTGCTTATGTTTTGAAGCCTTCCATCTATCTTGAGATTAAAGGGGTTATGGCAAAAACTCGAAAAATGTGAGGTTTTTTTTTTACTATAAAATCAGAATTTTTTGTGAAAAAAAGTAGATTTATTATACCCCGAGGATAGAAAAAGTCTTAGGGGCATGTTTACTAACATTGGAGATAAATATCTGGAGAGATTTCTGGAGATATTGCCCATGGCAACCAATCAGCAATTAGATTTAAACAGCCACAGCCATGTTAGAAAACAAAAGCAAAGATCTGATTGGTTGCTATGGGCAACATCTCCAGAAATCTCTCCAGATATTTATCTCCAATGTTAGTAAACATGCCCCTTAATCAGAAAATCTGGCATCTCAGACATGCCGAGGTTGTATATAAGTCAATGGGAGAAGTCACAAAGATATCCTGATCTGTGCTGGGTTTTGTGCAATAATTTTAAGATTTAATGGTTATCAGTCAGAGTTTTAAGGCACAAAATCCGAAAATTTCGTACGATTCAAATTTTTCACAAGTTGTTTTTCGCACAGGAAATTTTGGGGAAAATGTTTTCATAAATAAGGGGAAATAACCTGTGTGGATTTGGTCACAGTAGATTTCAGAAAACAATGAGATATTTTCAGATCTTGATAAATAACCCACTTAATTTCAGAGCCTTTAGATCCTTACACTGCACCAATGAAAGGCATTTATCTAATGGACAGTAATTCTCTTATGGAGTGAAGGACCAGTTTGTTGAAATAAAAACTTGTGAAGAGCGAATGCTGTAGGCTGTAAGTTTTAAAGTATCACTGACATGCTGTGACTCCTCATCATCTATTTTACTTTCTATCTGTAGCATCAGAACCCAGACGCTGCTTCAGAACTGTACACAATATGTGATCTTCAGTCACGTGAGTATCTAGATGATGGGTGTGTATATCTGCATGTGTACAAATTTACACATAATTTAACTCTACCTGTACTAAATAACGCGTGGAATGTGAAATGACTACAAATAACAGAAGCGTTATAATATATTGCATAACGCCATTATGTCTACAGTGTGTTTAGTAATATATGCCTTGTCAAAAATAACCTTAGAATAATGTCTTCAAAATAATTTAATAAGCGATATAACACCAAAACAAAATTGCTAAATAAATATGCACATTTTGTAGTTGTCAGATTATTATTACACTGCAAAGCTTGAAGGTAGTGGAGTTGTTGCAAAATAATGACTTTTCCAGTGTGACATTTAATTATAATTCACACTGGCTCAGACCATAAAACATGCAATATTTTTCCCCATGATGAATGTCTTATTAAGTACTTTCGTAGCTTTTGAAATCATGTATTAAATGCATGCAAAGGATAAATGTTCACAAATTTGTTCACACTGTGCATATTTTTCCATCAACCATTTTTATTTTATACCCATATTAGTGCTGAACTGGTTTTCAAAGCAAACTTATAGCAGGTCATAGTTTATAATTACAAATGTGTAAAATAAGCATCATTGTACTCAGTTTGCTTTTGATGGAAAAAGAATCTCTCTTAGCAAGAAAAAAAAATAACATTCCATTATACCAGCAAGCAAAACTATAACCATATTCTCCCAAAAGTAAGCAGCAAAATAGCAGCTCACACAGCAGGAAAAGGTGCCCCTTGTGCAGTAACTGGAGGGGCATGGCTGAAATGCACACAGTACTCAAGCAAGTGATTTTCTTTTACAGTGCTGATCAGAGGGAAATGTAGCTGCTTGTGAAGCAGCTGAAAATGGCAAAGCCAGCATGTTTTTCAGATTTAAATTGTATGTGAAAGCATTACAATTTGTGAGCTGTCTTCTCTTGATCCATTATCAGACACCCCATGTATCCTCCTTTCCTCTGTTTGTACCTTATCCATGAAGTAAATCCAGCTGTGAATTTATTATAACAAAGGATCACATGATATAGAACAGCAGTACATGTGGGGGGTTATTTATCAAGGTCCGAAATTATCTCAATATTGGCTATTGGGGATTTTTTCGGAAGTTTTACCCGGTTTTCACGATTTTTTCAGATTTTTCACCCAAAACCTCAAATATTTGCCTGAAACCTCCAAAAACTTTGGGGGATGGCACGAGACCCAGCGCACATCAATAAAATCATTGGGACTTCTGCCATTGACTTATATGCAACCCTGACATGTCCTTCGGGGTTTAATAAATTCCATAAAATTCGTGAATTTATAAAAGCCTGATTTTATTAGAAAAACCACAAATTTTTCGTGATTTTTGCATTTGGGCTTAGTAAATAACCAGTAGACTTGATAAATCCCAGGATCTGCATGACTAATTTGTCATGACTCCTTTCAACATTAAAGTAATTGAATTCAAAGCTAAGTGAATCTATATAGTGTACTACTTGTATGTGCAGACCATGTATACAGTAAGAGCCAGACCAAGTAGTATTTTTGCCCAAGGCAACACTACTAGGCCAGGAACTAAAATTCCACTGATTATGTTGTTATGGTCCCAATGCCTTCTTTTTTTTTTGAATTCAAGTTTGCTTTTATTTGAATGAAAAAAATAAACAAAAGAATCAACAATACATCATTACAAATATTATTGGTAGAGTATGCTCAGTTACATGTATATTTGTACTTTTGTTAGACTGATGGAGTACATTATATTGGAGTGGATGATTTATTCAATAGTTGCAAGCTTTACGTTGCAATACCCCTTGTGACTGTTAAGGGCTGAGCGTTCTGGACTATATGGGTGGACATAGAGGCCTGATAGGAGGTCCATGGTTCCCAAACCTTTATAATATCACCTTTTTTATCTAGGTCTGGCTCTGATAATATTTCCATGTTCTTTCTGTATTCTAATTGGCTTATCAGTTTCTGAAATATGGGAGTTTCAGGCTTTTGTCCCAATGCCTTCTTCATAGGAATGAATTCAAATTCTGTCTTTCTGTTCTGGGTGTCTGTCTGTCTGCACTGTCTTTCTTCTACTTCCTTCACAGTGCTATCTAAATCTCAGTTTCTCTATAAATTAACTCATTAGGGCCATTTACAATGCAGTACGCAGTGTGGAATGTGTAAGTTGCATTGTGTAAGTTGCATCATGCCTATGGCTTGTCCATTTGATAGAAAGCTGCCCATATTAGCCAGCACCCTAATAGGGGTGAGTGAAGATAAGTATTTGGGAGTGTCAGGAGGCACAGAGCCCATCAGAGACCTATCGTTACCACATGCTTTAGGTCAAATAATAGAGAGAGGCTTTTTTTCTATCCATTCTGTTATTCCAAAATGATTTATATGATGTCTCACTGACAAACTGGTCTTAAGCACTTATACTACCTGCCTTTTATGGACAAAGAATGATTTGTGTTAGCGATTGTTGTGTGCACGGAAGCATACCTAAGGTGCACATCTGTAAATTATTAAAGACATTACTTGAGCATTGCCTCCCACTCGTCTGTAGACTCTTGCCTGTAGCCACACTGTTCCCCCAATTCTCCCACGCCCATTTATGTCACTAGATATCAAAGAAGCCAGTGAAGAAGTGCAAGATGGCCCGCGGCACCTCGCTACTGCTCTACAGCTTTACCTGAAGGAGAAAATTCAAGACATATCTCAGCTCCCACCTGGTTTTCAAGTGCTCGAATACTTTGGCAAAGTATGTGCCAAGATAAGATTTTTAAGTAATCCATAAATCATGGTTCCTTATAATGTATTTTTTTTATCTGAAGTTCAAAGATCCAGACAGAAAGATTCCTGCCAGGGCCAAAAAACTGATTTTCAGATTTTGTTGGTTGGTAGATTCTGGCCACAGCCTCTACTGAATAAAGTGTAATAATAAATAATCACCCACATTAATAATAGTCTTAGGATTTATGTGCAAATAATTGTGGGAAAGTGTGTTCTACATAACTCTCACTTTGGAAAATGTAAATGCCATTAGTGGCAAATTTTCAGTTCTTTAAATGCACGTACAAGGTTTTTAATGCATAAAAAAAATTCTTTAAATGACTAGTAATACCAACAATTAACATTTTTACTACACTATAACACAATATTTATATGTTTTCTCTACAGCGAAAAAAATGTGTTTTTCAGCTGTGTGGTGTTCAAGAAAGGTAAACATTATAAGGCTATCAAAGATCCTACAATTAATTTGTTCTGTGCAGTAATATTTCCAAGGTTACTCTAACTGGCCTATGAAATTAATCATCTCAAACAAAATAGATTTTTATTTACCCTAAAAAATAGTACTGGAGTGAAATGGTGAATCCGATAGCAGAATATAGTTCTTTATTCACATTTCATTTGATCAATATTATTTCACTAATTCCCCTTGGCACTTATACAATGAAATCCACAGCTTGCCCATGGCCCAGATGAGCATATATTATATTGTACATAATATAAAATTTACTTTGAATTGCTACAAAAAAATTAATCAGGAATTGCATTTTATTGCAATTTATTTATTACAGGTGTATTATTGTTGAATAGAGACTCAAAACGAAATGGAAATAAAGTAGAAGACATGTGGATAATTTAAGCAGTGGATTTGCCCCATAGAGAAATGATTATTTGCATATTTTACCAGACAAACATGAGTATATGATTAGCTAGCTGAATGCACATGTTTTCATGGAAAAATAATTGCACCCACCCATCTCCCTTCTTTTGTTTAGTTGTAGTTAGTACTTTTGTTGCCTTCTATTTGTTAGTTCTTAAACACGATGCATCACATGAAGAATTGTAACATCTGCTCTATCATTACACTAATTATCTTAAATGAAAAATGTGTGTGTATAACTAATTATTATTAAATCTCACAGCATGAAAAGATGCATTCTGCATCAATATATAGCAAAACAAAAATATTCATATCTGATGTATTTTTCCATTATTGCTGCAACTACTTTTGAAAAAATTTGCATTGCTTTCTCTGTATAGCACATACACATACAAATATACTGAAATAGCTCATAATGCTATCCTATTCGTCTTAATGATACTCTCCAGGGAGCATAAACTGTGCTCTATTCTGTAGTGGTGAGGGAGTTGACCAGAAATAATCCCACGTTCTCGCTATCTAGACCAGTTTAATCTAGCGGCCATTTGATAAATATTTGGCCTTTATAAAAATACATGTCACACTCCCTCTATCAATGGTATGGAACATCTAAAACCCTATCAGTTCTTATATTGTACTAATAGTTAATCACCATACTCCATGGCACCTTAGTCAAGGTCCATTGACTTTTGTATAATTGTTCTATTAAAAAAATGAAAGAAAAGAGCCTATTGGTTGCTACGAGAAGTCGCAATGATATTAGTATTAATCCTTGTTGATGGCAAAATAATTATATTAGGCTTTTACAGAAAATTGCCAGAAAATGCATAAAAAATAAACAAGGTGGCCATCTTATAAGAATATTTATTACAAAAATATATAGATAACATATATTAACACTTCCCCTTAACAACATTATACAAGATTTTGGGTGCAAAGATTAAACATCATAAATCTGAATTTGAGGAGTCTTCTGAACAATCTGGTGATCAATTTTATGATTACCAAAGCATGTGGCATGTAGAGAGCCCAGAATGAGAGTAGCACCTATAGAGCATATGGCCTGCATTTAATGTGTCATTATCAGTTTATGTGTTTTATCTCACACTGGCTGTTGGGAATATTGGCAAAATGTTAATTTCATATCTCACCTGAGTAAACAGATATGTCACATTCATAGTGATTCCAAAGTATGTAATTCCGTGGAGACCCAAATCTATTAACTGTAAATATATATTATCCTGGAAATAAACTCTTATCAATGCCTCTAAAACTAAGGTAACGCCATATATATCTTGAAAGCAGAGATCCTGAAAAATACATATCATTGTACAAACTTTCTAAAAGCCTGAGAGCTGAACTCCATAGCACGTTGAGGAACGATTCATCACACAGCGACGAAACGCATGCAAAGTATCGGACATGCCGAATATAATGGGAACGATTGAGAAAATGCAGGTACAAACTACATATATCCGACACAACGCGAGTGTCGGTTGTGAACGCTGTATGCTGTGTCTTCATCTGACAGTCATATCATGTGTAGTTTGTACCTGCGATATCAGCAGGGGCGTAACTATAGAGGAAGCAGACCCTGCGGCTGCAGAGGGGCCCAGGAGGTATAGGGGCCCCATGAGGCCCTAATTCATATACAATTTCAATAAATATTGGAGAAACAAGTCAAGCTCTAAACATTTTGGGGGCCTGAAAAATAATTTGCTGTGGGGCCCAGTAATATCTAGTTACTCCACTGGATATCAGTCCCATTATATTCAGCATGCCCGACATGTTGCATGCGCTTCGCCACCATGCAATGAATCATTCCTCAATACAGACTGAGGGGTAAATTTACTAAAGGGCGAACTAACGCTGGTGAAAATTTGCCAGCGAGATGTCTTTTTGGAACTTTGCCAATTTATTAATGGCCGAAGGTGTAACTTCTCTAGCGAAAGAGACTGACGCTGGCGCTCATTCGCACTCAATCGCCAGGTGAAGTTGCACTCTGGCGAAGAGACGTAACTGCGCAAATACACTAAGATGCGGATTTTACTGAACATTAACTCTTGTGCCAGACTTGCCTCGCCACCTCAGACCAGGCGAAGTGCAATAGAGTACATAGGACGTCCTCAAAATGTAGTTGAATATTTTTCTAAGTCCCAAAAAACACTGGCGTCTTTTCCTTTTTTCAGGGTGATAGGCTGCAAAAGAGTGTAAAAATGTTGTGGGGTAACTTGCTTCCCCCCTACATTTCCTAACATGTGGCACATAAACTATACACTGGGCTCATGTGTAGGGCATTATAACAACTTTATTTTATTTTATTAAGCTTCCCTGGGCTTGTGTAGTGTAATGTATTTGCTGCAACATATATGTCCATTGTACTTTAACTTCCCGCCGAATGCAAATTAGCTAGCGCAACTTTGCTCTGTGTTTTCAGGTTCTTCTTGTAAAAGGCTTAAAGGAGAAGGAAAGGTTAAAACTAAGTTAGTTTTATCAGAAAGGTCTATATGACAACACTAGTAAACCCTCAACGTAATGCTGCTCACAGTCCTTTGTCAAAAAAAATACATTTCTTTTCTTCTATTGTGTACGCATGGCTTCTGTATCAGACTTACTGTTTTCAGCTTAAACCTCCAGGGCTTGGGCTTGAGCATGCTCAGTTTGCTCCTCTCTTCTCACCTCCCTCCTCTCCTCTCTGCTATAATCTGAGCTCAGAGCTATGAGCAAGTAGGGAGAAACTCAGACAGGAAGTGATGCCACAGCAAGCTAATATGGCAGCTGTTATCCTAAACAAACAGAGACAGTGTCTAGAGCTGTTTACTTGGGTATGGAAAAGCATTCTAAAGAATAAAAATAGTGTTGCCCTGTTGTGGCTAATCAGTTGGCAATAAACTGACCTGGTAGCTTTCCTTCTCCTTTAAACCACAGTATGTCATACATTTTTTGGTATTTCAGTAATTAAAGGGATAATTAAAAGATTAACACCAATAAAGGATGTGGAATGTATTGTGTAAGGGAGTGTAAAGTTTAAAGCAGAATGCCCTTTATAGTCACTGTATTCACTAATAGTGGTTTTGCCACAGCATGCATTGACAGATTAGGGCTCTAACAAATCGTTTTTATCTGTATTTGATGAACAGTCATATTTACACAGGTGAGGATGATCTATGGCAATGCTTCTTCAGGTTATAACTTGCTCTATGAAATTTCTAACAATTCACATTTTTAGATTGTTTCAGAATAATCCTTTCCTGTCATACGTAAGATCTGTAGCTGAGGGATTTAAAATAGACTGGGGTCTTTTTTTCAAACAAAAAGGTTTTATTGAATTTTCAAGAAATGTACATTGAACTTACCAATTATATTGTATAGTCGACTAAAACAATAGACTTATAAGAAGGAAGAAAAAGGCGGGGAAAGAAGAGGGAAAAGAGCTAAGAGTGAAAGAGGATAAAAATACAGTGCAGGGTTCAGGCTATTAAGACTATGAAGATTCAAGAAACTTTTATTTTCCATACAGCTATATTCCCATTACAGCATATTGCAATCACGTCTCATCTAGGCCCCTCAAAGTGCAAGAATAAAAACAAAAGAAACACAATATAAAAGAAAAGCATAATATAAGCATAAATAAAATAAATTCTCAAAATGTAGTGCAAAATTTCTAGATTTCCAGAATGTATAAGAATTTTAGCGATTTTGGTTACGTTTCCAAAAATCACCTCAAAGCTTCCATTTTGAATGCTTACCATAGGTTAAGTAGGTGGCATATAGGGGCCCCAATATGAAGACAACCCTATATAATCTGTCATTTCAGGTACTGCAAAATCAACATATAGGGATGAGACTAAAAAAAAGTGCACTCTCCCCAGAAAGCCGTATATTTTTGCAATACACATTTTCCGGATTTCCGAATCCACATTTGGTATGCATATGTTTCTACCTCAAAGTACCAAACTGCAAAGCTTTCCTAAATTTGCCAATTGTGGTAACATTTCCAAAAATCACCTCAAACTTCCATGTTGCAGCATCTTATCTCCCACATATCATTAGGTACATATCTACACCCTAAATATGAGCTCCTGGGGTCTGCTAAACAGTTAACAGTAAAGACACCAAATTCTACCTTACTTATTTGATGGCTTACATTTACACAATTTTATAAAAACTGCCTGTTTTATGTGGGATAAAACCGACAATTAATTATGGTAACCCTTGAAAACCATATGTTTTTGAAAAGTACACTTTTTGGCAAATCCAGGATGGGTAATTATGTACCAAATATACTAAAGCAGGTGGCATGTACAGACCCCAAATGAAAATAGGGCATATGAATTTTCCGTTGCCAATTCGACTTCTGTGAACAAAGCCTCTGACTGTATATTATGTGCTGCAAGACCACCTAACAGTACAAAGACTCCCCAAACACCATATATTTATGGAAAGTATACATTCTCATGAATCCAAAATGGGTGATTATGTCTTTCTACTCCCAAACTACCAAACTGCAAACTATGCTAAAAGAAGTGTGTTCATGGCATTTCTGAATATCACCTAAAAGTATTGCAATTTGTTGTGTTTATCTCACCCAATTTCTTACATTCTAAAAATTAATGTCAAGGGTCCACTAAACAGTTTTATATGCAATATGCATAGGTATATGCATAGGTGGAATGTTCGGACCCCAAATGAAAATGTGTAATAATGTCTATATCCCCCAAAATACCAAACTACAAAGCTACGTTAAAAAAACTTAAGAAACAACAATGCAGGCATAAAACTGCAATAAAATCACAACAATCCAATACAATTAGGCAATTTAATAACATAACAAAATAACAGACCAAATAGCATGGCTAATGGTCAGAATACTTGATCCAATTGCTATGCTGTGCAATCAGTTTTAGGGGAAAACAAGAGACAAAATGATAAAATAAAGAACTAAATAAAAAAAGTAAAACAATGCACGTGTGTTTTTGTGTATGCATGTGTGTACAGCTCTAAAAAGTATGTATATGAGTGTGTAAATATGTGCAAGAGTGTGCAAAAGAAAAAAAAAACCATGAGAAGCAAAAAAAGCTAACTTTATTAAAATGTGTAGTGTGTGTGGAGCTGCCTGGTACTGCAACGATCAATTAAGAAGTTGGGCCCTGTGACGATCGTGTTGCAGGACCGACCTGAAAGTCCCTTGGCTTGTTGCTTAGGTGTTCTACTCACTGCACGTTGGCAGCCCTTTAATGTGAAGCATGTAGGTATTACGTACTTGGCACTTTTTCTGCACATAAATGGATAAATTATTTTTTAGTAGATTTAAAATATGGAGATACAAATTATGAAAAGATACCTTATCTGGATCCTGAGCATTCTGGATAACAGGTCCCATGTTTGTACAAAATTGAAACATTAACAGAAAATAACATAGCTCTCAAAATCAAAACAATTCAACATAAAACTAAAAAAATTAAAAAAAATAAAATCTAGTGATGTATTTATTGTCATTGCATTCTTGTATCGTTTTGCCATTGTATTTATGATTGTTTTGGTTTAAGCCTGATATAATTATGCAGTTCATGTCGGGTAAATCATACAGGTGGGTGGTTTAAGTAAGCTTTGATTCAATGTGATAAATGTACACAAGACATATGTTTGACACTACAGTAACACTTTTGTAAACTGTTGGCACAGCCCTCAAGTTAATTTATTAAATTACGTGACAGAATCATTTGGCAAGACTGAAATTATATAGATGAAGCCTGAACTTCTGTGAACAAGGTGTAGTGTCGTGTATATACTTGCAGTTTCAGCCAATTGCTCTTTGTATGTATATGTTGGTTTGTATTACAGTTAACGAAACACCAGGGACACACCTATCCAAATAATCCCTATTAATATGATGTTTGTTGAAACTGTATTCTTCATATATATTAAAGTTATATACTGTATATGTAGATTATCCTTAGTTTAGGAGACCCTAACCCTCACATCTAGTAATAGAGAAAACCATTTGTACATATAAATATGTTTGTGGCACATCATCAACCCTAATGGCAAATAGAGAAAACCATTGAGAGAGAGAATAATAGGTTTCATAAATAAATGTTACTTTCATTAATCTAACCCAAACAGCCAGGGATTTTTTATGGAAGGTTAAGTTCATCACCCCAAGCTTCTGAATCTGATCCTAGCCACTCCAGCTGAGAATGTGAAATCTGCTGGTTATTGGTCATGCTCACCTTCATTTATTCAGCCCCCTTTAGCCTGCCAGGCTTGAGTCTGGGGTTAGAGCTCAAATGGATAAGTCAGATATGACAACTGAAAAATGGTCCATAAATTATAAGGCAAAATAATTATCTTCCTTTATGCTGCTCTGTGAGGCAACAGCTTAATCAGCAAAAAAAAAAACAAAAAAAAACAAGAAGAATGGGAAGAAGAACTCCAGCAGGTTATCTGCAATTCATTTATTTGGGATAAACACAATTGTTGAAACCCTTCATTAACTGAAAAATGGTTTGAAGGATGGTAGCAAAAAGAGTCATAAAAGTGTACTTAATACTTAAAATAATATACACATTTATGTTAAAAAATGTTAATTTATTCTTTAATTACCAACTTACTTGTAAGTGTGCCTTCAGTATTATTTATGAAAGGCAGGCCTGGGTTTGTGGCAGTCACATCTATAATGGGGAGCAGAGGAGCCTACCGGAACAGTGAGATCACGCATGCATGCATGCTTGTGTTGGGGGGAAGGGCTCAGAAATGTAGCCAGCCTATGGGCATGTATTTTGGAAAACTAAAACTGATGAAATGTATTTCCATATCAAGATGTATTGCTTTCCTTTGTGATGGGCAACTTAGAAAAATATAAATTAGCAGGTGGCAAAAATATTTAAAGCTGGTTTATGACTTCAAGAGAAGGAGTTTTTTTTATGTATACAGTATATACCATGAATTCAATGAAGCTCTCCCTATGAATTGACTTGTGGTGATTTTGTAACATTACTGAAACTTCATCAACCATAGATTACAAATTGTCAAGCATCTGCAATATCAGATTGACTTATTTTTAATTATTTATTAATAGGCTTTATCACTGGTAACTACAAGACATACCCACCCATGCACAGACATGTCATAATATACCCACACACATAATATTTAATGTGATGGACACATTGATACTGAAACAATTTTCACTTGTTTTTTTATTTTCTATTTTGTGGAGTTTGAACTATTTGCCTATCTATTCTGCCATTCAATCTGGAATTGAAACGTCTCTAGCTGTGGGAGTCACTGAATATATTTTAAAGGCCAATGTGTTTAGACTCCCTTGCACAGCTTTCTTTAGCTGATATGTAGATGGCTAAAGTCATACAAGGGATTTTTTACATTGGCAGTGAAATCCCATTACAGAAAATGCCAGCTTGCTCTGATGCATTGGGAAAATGCAATTAGATAAAATACCAGTCTGCTCCAATCCACCCTGTGTTTTGTGTACAGTGACATAAAAGGCATCATACAATGTTGTCCAGGTCAGAGGTGGAAGAGGAAGGAGAATTCTGTTGGTAAGACATAGGCATGGGTCAGGACTGGAGACAGACAGACATTTTTACATTACATAAAACCAAGGAGGAATTGAGTCTAGTAGGTGTCAAAACTGAGGCTAAAATATATTACAGGTATGGGATCTCTTATCCTGAAACCCATTATCTAGAAAGCTCAGAAATATGGAAAGGCAGTCTCCCATAGACTCCATTTTATCCAAATAATTAAATTTTTTAAACATTATTACTTTTTCTCTGTAATAATAAAAGAGTTCCTTGTACTTGGTCCAAGCAGAATCAGCCTTTTAGGTTTATTTAATGTTTACATGATTCTCTAGTAGACTTAAGGTATGAAGATCCAAATTATGGAACGATCCATTATCCGGCAACCCCCAAGTCCCGAGCATTCTGGATAACAGGGTTTATACCTGTATAACACAGCAGAATTGAGACCTATAAATATGAATAGAAAGGTCTATGAACTGGATATTCAGTATATGCCTGGAATGGAGGAAATACATTTCTTGACAGTTTTCTGTATCGTTTCTTATCAGACTTCTAACAAGCAGAACATTTACAGTGCCCTAAGGAATGAGCCCATAGAGAGAGAAAGGTAAACATGTAACCAATACCCTAATGGCCAAGGTGTAACAAAGGAAGGCAAAGAGAATATAGCCTGACATTTAGGATAATAACCTTCCTTTGTTTTTAATATTGCTAGTCGTAATAACCTAATAATTAAAATAAAAGTGCCATTATAAAGTTGCATTTCTTTTTATTTTTTATATATTTTACTGTGTAGATATTAAACCATTTACTACAGGTAAATTAGAAAAGGCCTATGGGGATAGAGTAGGGTGCTTGCCTGCCAGAATTGGCTGCAAGTAGAGTTGTCCATAGCAGAGCAGTTCATTATATCTTCTGGTGGCTTTATTAAGAGACACCATAAAACTAAGCAAAATATGACAAGAAAATGTGAGGGCAAGCTGCCTTTCAAGAAGAAATGTTTTCTGATAGCCCCCAGATTATAGTAGTCACTATTGTTGCCTAAAAAGTCAGTACATTTGTCAGTAAATTGCATTAGTCATCATCATACATGAATGAAGACATTCTGCTTAAATATAGTTGAGCTGTGATTGTTTGTTATGATTTATATGGTTAAAATAGTTCTATCTTTTCAAAAAGCAAGCCATGAAGAAATAAATGAAAGGGTACCTCATTGAAAGCTCACTCTCTGTGCTTTTCAGGTGACTCTGAAATGTGGAAATACATTTAAGATTGATTACCCTGTCAGACTGATATTTTTCATCTTTATTGTACTGTTATTTGCTTGCTCTTTGCTAGATTTGGCAACTAGATTGCTATGTAACTTGCAGATAATTTGCCAGCTGATACTGATTTACTAAGGCAGTGGTGCTTTTTCGAAGTACACAAATGAACAGTTAATTGCATAAAGACAAAGATTTAAGATATTGAAGAGAAACGTATGGTCTTGAAATAGTTTATATTAAATATATTGTAAACACATTTTTCTTCAATGAGCAACATTTAGATACTACAATTTTACTTTAACCTTTCATTTTCTTGTTACTTTTTAACGCATGAACTCAGTAGAGCAAAGGACATGCTCTCTCCAACAACAGTCATTGAAAAATAAAGGGCTTACACATCTTAGATGTGGTATTTAAACAGCTGATGCATAGTGTTCAGCACTCACTCTAGGAGGATGGTAATGGTAAGGGTGCCTTTCAATCATTTGAAGCTTTGTGCTATGAAAAGGTTTAGCTTTTGTTCACATGAGCCGTTTCCCATATATTTATCTCCGTCACAAACTCCACCATGTATCATAACACCTGCTTTGTCTTTCCTAACATTGGGAAAATTATGCCATTGATTTATCGACAGCAACCATAATAATACTGTGATTTTTATGGTGTAGTTTGTATTGCTAAATTACATTGTTTACACTGCAAATGATCTACCACATAAAATGTTATTCCTGAACCAACAAGGATATGTAAGATTGGTGTGTAGGCATCCATCTCAGGTCATTTGGACTGATCCTGTGCTTTCAATGTAACTGAAGTTGCAGTGGGTCTTGGATTTTTACTATTGAGTGCTATTCTCATATGTACCAAGCAGCTGTTATCTTGTGTCAGGGAGCTGTTATCTAGTTACCTTCCCATTGTTCTGTTGTTAGGCTGCTATGGGGGGAGGGAGGGGTGGCATCACTCCAACTTGCAGTGCAGCAGTAAAGACAGACTGAAGATTATCAGAGCACAAGTCACGTGACTGGGGGCACTAGAAAATGGACAATATGTCTAGCCCCATGTCTGATTTCAAAATTAAAAATTTTTTTGTGCTTTTGAAAAACTGATTTCAGTGCAGATTTCTGCTGGATCAGAACTATTAACTGGTGCGTTTTGAATAAAACATGTTTTCCTGTGACAGAATCCCTTTAAATTGTTCAGGGTAAAAATAAAACTCGGTAAATAGATGCATGTGCAAAACAAAACATGTTTCTAATATAGTTAGTTAGCCAAAAACATAATGTTTGGATGTGTAACATAACAGCACTTTACTCACTGCTTTGCAGCTCTCTTGGTTTCCAATAATTGGTTACCAGGCAGTAACCAATCAATGACTTGAGGTGGGCCACATGGGTCATAACTGTTGCTTTGAATCAGAGCTGAATGCTGAGGATTAATTGCAAACTCACAGAACAGTTATGTCTCATGTGGCCCCCTTCAAGTCGCAAACTAACTGTGAGTTAGAGAGCTTAAAAGCAGGAAGTAGTTTTCTGTTCTGTTATGTTAGACTTTCGGTCACTCCAGTCATTATACATTACATTCTGGGCTTTCTAACTATATTAGAAACATTTTTTATTTTGCACATACAATCTATTTACCCAGTTTTTATTTTAACTCTGAACTGTGCCTTAAAGGAGAAGGAAACCCCCAGGGCGCAAAACCCCTCCCCCCCTCCCCTATGTTGCCCCCCCTCCCTCCTCCCCCCTGGCCTACCTGTCCCCCTGGGCAAATGCCCCTAACTTGTTACTCACCCCTCTGCGCAGGTCCTGTCCACGGAGTTCACAGTCGCCATCTTCTCCCACGCGTGTCTTCTTTAGGGATGTATCGAACTGCCGATTTGGTGTTCGCGAACGCCGTTCGCGAACACCGGCAAAAAATGCGAACGTTCGCGGACAGTTTGCGAACTTCGAACACCCGCTAAAATCTTTCGATTCGAACGATCGAAGGATTTTAATCATTCGATCAAAGGATTTTCATTCGAATCGAACGATCGAACGTTTTAAAATCGTTCGATTGAATGAAAATCATTCGATCGAATGCTTACAATCGTTCGAACGAATGGAAATCGTTCGATTTTTAGCGGTCGAAGGAATTCGAATGGTCGAACGATTTTTATTCGAATCGAATGCGAACTCAAAATGCGAACGTTCGCGCGAACAGTTCGCTACATCCCTAGTCTTCTTCCTGCGATGACCGGGTTCTTCTGGCGCATGCGCAGTAGGAACAGGTACCGGTACAGCTCTACTGCGCATGCGCCGAATGTCACGAAGTTTTCCGATTTCACTTCGTGACATTCGGCGCATGCGCAGTAGAGCTGTACCGGTACCTGTTCCTACTGCGCATGCGCCAGAAGACGCCGGTCAGAGCAGGAAGAAGACGCGCCTGGGAGAAGATGGTGACTGTGAACTCCATGGACAGGACCTGCGCAGAGGGGTGAGTAACAAGTTAGGGGCATTTGCCCAGGGGGACAGGTAGGCCAGGGGGGAGGAGGGAGGGGGGGCAACACAGGGGAGGGGGGGAGGGGTTTTGCGCCCTGGGGGTTTCCTTCTCCTTTAAAGATAGATTGTAGCATGCTGTATTGCTAATTGGTCCCCAACATCCTCACGAGCTTTCACTTTGGGC